>JAHKKF010520541.1:1641-22468 GCA_019740295.1 Labeo calbasu | reverse complement strand
ATGTATGTATGTATGTATGTATGTATAAAGGGGTTTAAATGCATTAAATCAAGTGAAGTCCTAATAGCAAACTAATATAGAATTTATTAACTACATAATTATAATAATTAGAAAATGAAACAATAAACACCAGACACAGCATGCCACTGGTGGAGTCTGTCCCAATTACGCTTTCACTGGAAAGAACCAATATTTTCCATACAGATTTTTTTTTTTTTTTTTTTTTGTCACAGTAATAGTTATTTTTTGAACATGTACTATGATAATACCATGTTTATTAGACATTGAAACCATAGTAATGGATTTTTTTTTTGGTTTTTTTTTTGTTTTTTTTTTAAATACAGTATCATAGTAGTGCTTTTTGATTTTTTAGACATGGTGCCATGGTAAATTTATTTTTGCCATGTACGAGTTTATTTCTTCTGCTGAGCAGAAAAGAGGAAATTTTTAAGAATGTTGTTAACCAAACTGCTGCTTGTCCCCATTGACTGCCATAGTTTTTTCTTTACTACTGAAGTAAATGGGGACCAACGTTAGTTTGGTTACCAACATTCTTTAAAATATCTTCTTTTGCAGAACAACTTGAGGGTGAATAAATGATAACAGAATTTTCATTTTGGGGTGAACTACCCCATTAAAGACCGCCAAAACGGTATTTGTAATAAAATTAACAAAATTTGAAAGCTGAGATTTTGTTTCATCTCAAAAGTAACAATGCACGAAGTTTATTGCAATTTATTGGATGGTAAGTGCACTAATTTCACTAACTGATTAACGTTTAGTGAAGTTTTGTTCAACAGAAAACAGTAGAGACTAAACGATTGATTCTTAGGGTTTAAAAATCAATATTGGTTCATCAAAATGAGAATTATTTTAGCAATTGATCTTTTTAACCCAGTTCTAGTTTGTGCGCGAACACAGACCTACCTCATACTAATACTTCAGATTCTTCACGTGTTCACAGTCTCTTGTCCTCCAGTTGCACCCGTGATCTTATGAGAACCGAGCACTTAAGACAAGCTTTACCACCGACTGCCCGATGAATTAACTCTGCTCTTTAAGACATCCACACCGCTGAGGTCCAGACCCTCCAGCAGAACCACACCCTGGGCACGGTGAGTGCGGCGGACCCCTGGTGCCAAACAAACACCATCAGATCCACCAGTCTGGCCCTCAGCCCAAACACAGCCGGATTCTGACAGCACAGGCTCCGCTGGAACAGCACGGTTTTGGTTCTACGTCTACATTTGATCAGGCCGCTGAAGAACAGCAGGCCCAGCCGGAGCCCAGATCTCCCCCGTACGACCATACGCTACGCCTTGTTTGGATTTCATAAGTCACGTTTGACAGATTGCACAAAGCACTGCCATTACAGAGAGAGAGGGAATGATTGTTTTACTAGTGAAGTGTGCTGTACAGTTGTGAGAAGCTCTAATGTGGTGAACTGAGCTCAGCAGAAATTCAGTATCCTGTTACATATAAGATGAATTACTGATGCAGACGCAAATGATCGTAAAACACGTCTCAGTTCTCACAACAATCTCTGCTTTCAGTTTAAGTCTAGTTTATCAGCTGTGACAGATGTGGCTTTATTCTGTCCAATCTATTAACAGGACAATGAGGGCAAAAACAGACAGATATAATCATGTTTTTGGTTTCACTTTATATAAAGGTACATAATTTCACTATTAAAGACATAGTTACCCAGAACTTTTAATTTGCGGTTTACTCATTCTCAGGTCATCCAAGAAGTAGATGACTTTTTCCTTCAGTTGAACGGTAAAGAAGGTTTTTAGCTGAAACTGTGCTCCTTGGTGATCTTCAAATGCAAGTCAATGGCTACCATCACTTTGAAAGTCAAAAAGACATATACAGGCAACTCAAAATTAATAACCGCAGCTCCTGACGATATATTGAGGTCTTATGAAGCAAAACGATCAGTCTGTGCAAGAAACTAAACATTATTTACAACTGAACATTATATTACCTGTAATCCAGAGCCTCAAACAAACCATCTGGAGAGATGTACAGTTGATGAATTAATCATTCTTTGTGTATGCTGGGTAGGGATGATATAGAGACCACTGATCAATAATAGAGAACATTATTATACAGATCAGTGGTAGAGGCACATGGGATGCTACAGTGGGATCACGCTTGGATTGGATTAAGCGCGGATTGACAGCTATTGTTTTTACCATGTGTCATAGAGTTTGTTTTAATCCTAATTATACAAAACTCTGTAAATTAGGTGAAAATGTGTGTTCTTAAATATGTGGTTTATGCAGACACAAATGTATATGATAACATGGGTATTAAAACAGGGCCTAAAATTAACACTCGCCAAGCACCAAATGCGAGTAAAAATCGGCGTTAGCGAGTATATGTAACAGTGTCAGTCGCCAGTTGGCGGGTAAAACTTTTACAAAATATAACAATGCATTGTAGGGAGAACAACTGTGTGAGTTTTTAATGAGATTCTCTGTTTCTGATGTGAGCAAATAAAATAATATTTTCCCAAGACAAAATCATCGTGATTAGCTGTTTTGTCTATGCAACAAGATTTGCTGTTCTTATTTAAGATCAAATAATAGGATACAAATGGGCTGATGAGGTCAGAGCTGACCTCACAATAACTTTTACCTGAGAAGATATTCCTGCTTCATTTCAGAAGATAACTTTTCCTTTCTTTATTCATCATAACCAGAGAATGTGGCAACACGTACCATGGGTTACGCCGCCTAAACGGTGCAGGAAAATATAGTTATTTAAAAGGTTGCACGTCGGCTGTTTTGGTGAGTTACCTTGTAAATGTAGTCTTGAATGAGTTATAAAGTCTTAAATGACCGTAAATAGTTTCGAGAAAATCGGATATGTGTCAGATCCGCATCTGAGACCACGCAGCTTTTATAGTGAAACCTGCTTAAGTCTGTCATTGATGGAAATCAAAGAACCAAAGAAAAAGAGAAATCACTTTCTAGTCACTGATTAATTTTTTTAGCTTGAATAAAGGCTTATCTGTATCCTACGCCCCATGAGGCCTTGAGTCAAAAGTGGGAGCGTCTTCTGGTTCAAAGTAAACAAGCGAGACGTGACACTCATTCATTCAACAGTTGACAGGAGTGATGGGCAAATGAAGCCTCGTGAAGCACCGAGACTTTCCTGTTTCGGGAAAAGATTCAAAGCTTCGAGAGTTTCGAAAACAGCGCGATCTGGTGGTTAGTAAAAACATAAAGCAGCCAAAAGTCTATGAAGCTCCGTCGGAAGAAGCATTCACCACAATTTCCATAGATCGACTCATGTTATGTGCACAAATAAAAGTCTAACCGTGTGTGTGTTTGTTTGTTGAATTTCTGACTTCTGATGATAAATTCATTTACCCATTAAACAGTGTCATTAAATACCAGTACGAATAGCAATATGATATAATAGAAGAATAGTGTACAAATATATTAACTGCGTATGGTAAATATTTAATTTTTCTGAAATAATTTGTATTCTTCATATGACTTGTATGACTGAGTATTTAAAAATGTAATTATTAAATGAGTCCCTATGAAAATGTACTGGCAAAGTAAGATCTGGGGGTCGAACATTAGGACACGCAATAGTGAATTACTGGACAGAAAGTAAGGCTTCTACGAAAGGGATTTCTATGTTAACAAGCCTCAAATTGAGGCTCCATCTGGCATGCCCTTTAACACAAGCTCTAATGTCTCGGTTCAAATGTCATTTCACTAGTTGACAGTCTTTTAAGATTTAGCAATCCAAACTTGCTAACAATGTGGGAACACAAATTCGAACAGAATATGTTGTCCCTAAGAACCGTAGTGACATCTCTTATAAAGGCTTGCAACTTTACAAAGTAAACAATGGTCCAAAAAACACTTAGCCTCTTTGCTAATTAGCACACAAAATACCATTGATATACTACGTCCGCCACCTCACCAGAAGTTGTACCCACGCTCTTTTTTACAGTAGCGCCCCCCAGAAACTCGTGGATACTTTATGCATATACAATTTATAGTTTATGTGAAGATTGTTTTAAAATCACTTAAATTAAAAGATGTTGTATATTTCAAAGCCTATTAAAATGTTAAAATAAAATAACGTCTTTCAATTACTGTAATGTTGAATGGCTATAATTAATAGGTAAAATTATGGAAAATGCATTTAGCTTAATAGAGACACGAGTAGCAGTATTGGTATCAATACATCATTATTAATAGGCTACTTAGTAAAAAGATGACATTAAAAACATATTTTAAAATATACTAGCTTTGTGTTGTTTCTACATTAATTTGGAGGTTCGATGTGAAATTATGACAATATAAATATGTGATTAATCATGATTAATTACAGAAAAACTAATCATGGCCAGGTAACAAAAAAAAAATTTTTTGGCTGGTAAATTTTATCATGTCACCGGCCATTGGCAGATGTGGCAAAAAGTTAGTTGTATGCCCTGCAATAAAACATTAACATGATACATGTCATTTAAAACATTTTTTGAGAGAGACTGACAGCTACTACACCCCTTATAAAAAAAGTCCAATTTGGACAGATTTAAAGAACTTTCAGACAGTTTCAAAATGGTCTTTCTTATCAAAAAAAGGTTGTCTTTCAACTACTTTGCACATATCTGAATGGAAATTGTATCTTTGATAAGTTCCAGTAAGGATTTAGGGCGCGACACCATACAGAGTCAGACCCTTCTCAGAGTGACTAATAATCTGCTCCTGGCCATCAATTCAGGAAAGTGTGCAATTTTGGTTTTAACTGATCTGAAAGCCGCATTTGACACTATAGTACACAATATTCTTTTGGAGCATTTAAGACTGTGGGCAGGGATCCAAGGAAGTGCTCTAAATTGGTTTTCCTCTGAAATTTCCAGGAAAACATTTTTTTCCTGTGGAATTAGGACATTTTTTATCTTCTTCTGTTATAATGCAATGTGGGGTTCCTCAAGGATCTGTATTGGGTCCAGTCTTATTTAACATCTATATGCTTCCTCTGGCTGATATTTGTCAGAAACATAATGTATATTATCATCTTTATGCTGGCAACACTCAGCTTTCCCTCCCTCTAAAGGTGGGGGATAGTTTGGCTTAACACTCCTTCGTTAGTTGTTTTAATAATATCAAGGAGTGGATGGCAGCCAATTTTTTTCCACCTGAATGAATCAACGACTGAGTTAAAAGTGTTTGACCCTCCGAGTTTATCCAAACATATAAATAATCAATTAGGCCTCTTTAAATCCAAGGCACACAATCAAGCAAAGAGTCTTGGTGTTATTTTTGATGCTGAGTTAAAGTTTGATAAGTTTGATTAGATTATCCACCTTTTTCTTCTCGTAAATTTTATGGGTCTGGCTTCTGGTCTCATCTGCATCCAGTTATTTTTAGCTGTACAAAACAGCTTGTTTTTCTGCTTGATATTCCAAACTGATGTGTTTTACCATATTATTTAAATGTATTATCTTAATTCTGAACACACTAGTTTGTAATGCAAACAATTTTACCATTTACTGCATTTTGTAATTCTTCTCGTCATTTTGCTATAGAGGATAATGAACCGAAAGTCTCACCCATAGGCTTACTTCTACGTTGAGGAGAAAGGTGGACATTCGCAAGTGAATCAAATCAAACTGAGATTGGATTTGAAATTAATCACAAGCTTGTGAACTGAAATCAGATCAAATATAGTGAAATTTGTGTCGGTGCATTGATAGCACAAACACATACAGACGTGTACATCACAAGTCAAAGACAAACATAAATATGTCCTGTGTCTTCATAAATTAATTAGATTGATTGCTCAGATTGACAAAAAAATGTCAGAAGTTTTGTGTGAGGGGTAGGGTTAGGGTAAGGAGATAGAAAATACAGTTTGTACAGTGTAAAAACCTATTACGCCAATGGAATGAACCCATAAAACATGGAAACCAGTGTCTGTGTGTGTGTACACTACACTCATAAAGGCTTAATGCTGGTGGTCCCCCTGACAATATTTATTGTCTTTAGGCCATAATAAGTCCATCTGGTTTTGATTGTGCTTCCAGAATCCCCTCTTACTCTGGAGAGACAGAAATCAAGACAGAACGGACAGAAAAAGAGGAAGAAAGACAGCGGACAAACAGTTCTTCTTATTTCATTCATTACACCTGTGAAACAGATACATGAACAAACACCTGAACAGAAATAATGTCACCTAGTTTGACCTAAAAACATTCAGTTTGTACAGTCCTCACAATGAGGCATTTATAGCACCAGGTTTGGACATGTGACCTTTGCTCTTCTTGTTTTTATTCCTATTATCAAAAAAAAAGAGGGTTGCCAAAAATTCTATATAATGTTAGGATTAAGTTGTTACAGAAATAATTATTCTTAATTGATAGTCTCAAAATAAAAATATTTAAACTGAAAGACATAGAAAGTATACAAGAAAGTATACACAGATCAGAGTTTTTTTTTTTAAACTCTGATCATGAGAATTAATACTCAGAGGCAGTGAAAACTGGGACTGGCCACCCTGGCTTAACATTTTCACACACTATATACTGAAGCAAAGGGCCACATCAGACCAAATCACGGTGAGAAAGAGTCTGAACGTGTCTCTTGTGCAAGTCTATAACGGTCCAAATCTCTACAGTCGACTCACACTGTCCAAGAGATGCGATAAGGAATGTGGGAGTTATGTTATAATAAATAAAAACACATGTGCTATGCATGGTTAAAAAAAAAAAAAAAAAAAAACTTTGTGTTCTCATGCATTTAGTATTAAAAATGTCTTCTTTTTTTTTTCCTTTGAATAAAACAGTCATAACTATATGAAAAGATTTAGAGTATTACAATATAAAAAGTTCAAATTAAACATACAGATGTAAGAAAGAAAAATAATATGTTTTGGCACCTATTCATTGAAAGCGTACAAACAAAATCTCACAGTTCAAACCCAAAAGCATTACTTTTTCATATCATAGCAATTTCATTTTGCAAATGCAATTAATCAAGTGCTGGTTAATAAAAATGTAAAATTTATATACAGCCGCTATATAATTCTCATACATCTGTACTGGTTAAAGCCATTATTACAGGATAAAGTGAAAATGTATAATGTATAATTAAGAAATGCCCGAAAGATAATTGTTAAAATTAAACACTAGTGACAGATTCACAATCATGAAACAAAAATGCAATTGTGTGAAGATTACTGTGAATTAAGACTCTTATTTTGCTTAAATAAGAGATTTTTGTTAAAAGACACAATAAAAACACTCCTGTCCTGGCAAAAAAGGAAGAAAATGAACAAATTTGCAACAGCTGAATGTCAAAAATATATTCAGTCTTATCTTTGCAGTGCTTCCTTGTTGGACTGAGTCGGAGGCACAAGATGTAAATTGACTAGCTGTCGATGGAGAAACAAGCTTTTGCACACAGGCAGGTGGAGTTATATCATTAACAGTAGCTGGAGCTAGTTACCCATGCTAACCAGCCAAACCTTAATCCGTCAGGACTGATGTGAGAACGGTGACTTTAGAAGAGACACTGAGTCTTTGGATCATTGTTTTAACTGAAATACTGTATTGTAGATGTACATTCTGTTCAGTGAAATGCTGCTGACGCTACTGATTTAGAAGTATAACAACAGCTCTGTAAAAAACAACTAAAGAAAGCATATAACTGGTGAAAATGTTTCTTCAGTCCTGCCATCTAGTGGACACAAACACTGAGATGTGGGTTGAGGAGCGTCTCTGGAAGCTTGTGTTACGATCCAGCTCACATCAGAGCAGCCCGACGTCTTCGCTGGACGTTTATGAACATCTCTTTGGTAGGTCTTGCTTTCATTTTGCATGCTTTTGTATGTTGTAATATATTATTATAACAGCAGAGAAATCCTTCGTGTCTCAATGAGTGTCAAATCCAAGCGTCTCAGTCATTCAGTATGTAGGAATGATTCTACACCACGCCTGTGAACTAATATATCAAATTAAATATAAAAATAAACAAAGAGAGCATTACTTTTAAAAGACAACCAATAACATTACTTAAAAATATTACTTATTTCATTTTAATGAAATTAATTACAAGCAGTAGTCTAAGGTAACAATTTTCATGACGATTTAAATCCAGAATGAGCCAAACCTGAACAGAAACGTCATCTAAATATATTTAGACTTTCCCTCATTTATAAGACCAGCTGAACAAAGGAAAAGAAAGGTAAGACTTTTCTTTTATTATATTCTTCTATATTCTACAATATTCTTTTAATTAATGTTTACATATTGTTAACATATAAAACAAATTCTCTAAAACTAGTTGCTTTTTAAAATCTGTTAAGATCATTTCATATTATTTTCACAATAAATTATGTTCTAAAGTGCATATAATGCAATGTTACATACTCAACATTCAAAACACCAAGTGAAAAAAAACTATTATTATATATTAGCTTTAACATGATCCTTTTTTCTGCTTTCCATCAAAATCACAGCTTGCATCCCTTTTATTTCTTGTATAACATGTAAAACCTAAAAACAACGTTTATGACAACAATATTCACTCAAAAATCATCTCTCATATTTATATTAGGTGCATTCAACAATCAGCATACTATCGAGGAGGCGTGAAAATCACAATGCTACAGCGATGGAGCTAAAGTTTATTTATAATAGCCAAAAGCTATGGTAACACTTTACTTAATGCCTTTCTGTATAATGCATTATAAACGCTCTAATGCATTTTATCTTTTCATAAATTACTAACCAAAATTAAAATGCATTTTAATATTTAAAGGTTTGTTTAAAGCTGAAACAATGAATAGGTAAGTATTATAACATACTGTAACTGTAGTTACAATTATACATGAGATCATACAGTGCATTATATAGCTCATTACAAGGCACAATTAATGCATTAAAACTACTTTTATAATGCATTATATATAAAGGCTCTAACTTTATGTTATGTTTAGTTTGCTTTATGGTTCAAGTATGTTTTTTGTGCAGCCAAACTACTGCTTTACACTGCTTATATTTCCCTAGTTTAGAATATGTTTTGATTATATAGTATAATATTATAAAGGCTCATATAGTGTGACTTTTTTGCATTTTTGAAGTGAAATTAAACAAAAAAAAAAACTGATTTTGTCTTGATTTCAGAATCAGTGTATAAAACCCAAATCAGGAAGATTGTGAGGTTGGATAAAGATCAAATTACACCTTCACTTCAAATTCTGGAATAGGATCAGCTTCACACGACATATATCTATAATTTAAGAAATGCCATTATTCTTGACGGGGAACATACAGTAAAACGGCAGTGTTTGCAGTGTGTCTGTGTAGAATATAATGTCCAGTAATCCTCATGGTTCCACAGCAGGCTTGGTCCCTAAAACACAAAATAAAACATCATTAACATTACTATGTCTTTTTTGGATATAAAAAAGCAAAGGAAGAAAGACGTACATTAACTCTCAGGTGGAGGCAGACAGGAGTTTCTGCGTGAGCGGCATTTATTTTTCTGTTGAAGAAAACCAAGATACTCTTAGAAGTTCAAAGAAATCCCATAATTCACAGCTTTTGGCAAACCAACGTGAGCGCATTACAGCGTCTTCAGTGAAATGCGGGCCGTACCTTCTGATGCAGACGGAAGTGGACGGCTGGATCTGACAGCCACGGGTGCTTCAGGGCTTCGGTGGCTCCTATCCTCCAACTACACACACAAAAAGATAAACCACCGGACATAAACATGAGGTTTTAAGTTCCAGTCCTGCCAACGATGGTTCATGAACCACACTCACTGTACTATGAGATAGTAATTCTCAAATGAATAATTGTAAATGATTCAACTATATTCAACTAACCATGTCATCATATATAGTAACAATGTTGACTGTCTCTTTAATACTTGTTTCTTATATACCTTTTATCCACCACAAGCAGTTTGGAAATAAAATCCTTGGCTTCTTCTGAGACTTCTGAGAATTCATCCTCCTCGAAGTTCCACTGACAGGACAAAATGTTGTTCAGCGTCTCATTTTGATCATCGCCGAGGAAGGGTGACAAACCGCTGAGCCTGTAAAAGACGATTTATACACTGAAAAATGATGTGTGGGATTTACTTTTTCACTACTGCTATTAAATTTTGCAAATAATTACAAAGAAATGGCAAGTAACATACTGAATTAAAAATAAAAAATGAAATAAAAATAGAAATATAAAAAACTAATAATAATTAATACTTACACTAATTTTAAAACTATACAAAAACAGAATATATAAAAATGAACAATGAAAATATAAAAAAATACTATAGCTTAAAAAATAGTTTTGTTAATTGCTCTGTTTTCTCTGTAATTATTTGTTCCATCTACTAACAATTTCTAACTGAAAGAAGTAATGTTTTTAAGTGTAAAATAAAAAAAAAAAAAACTCAAAAATTGCTAGTAAATATGGTAACACTTTACAATAAGGTGTCATTTGTTAACATTAATGTTTAAGTTTTAGTAATTTTGTTTTGTGTTTTTATGATTATGAATATTATTATCATTTCTGTTTCTTGACATTTCTTTTCAAATTTACTAGCAATTTATGGATTTTTTCCCCAAAGTAATTTATGTGCCACTGTGTTTCAGTATTCATTTATATCTTGATTTAGGTTTTATTTTTTATATTTTCTGTTTTCATGTTAATTTTAGTTTAAGTTTTTAGTAAGTTTGTTTTGTCGTGCATTTTTATTATTATTTTTGAAACATTTCTATTTTTATTTCAGTTTTTGATGTAATTCAGTTTTGCTTGCCTTTTCTTTGTAATTATTTGTATGTATTTTTATTAACTAACATTAACTAAGATTAATGAATAGTGTAATAAATGCTAAAGTTAACATATTAATAACTACCATAATAGAATATAAACACTAAAAAAAAACTACTATTTTTCAAATTTGTTAAAAAAAAAAAAAAGATTATTGGATCTTACAAAAAAAAAACTATTTCAGTCTTTCTACAATAAAATGTCATGTTTAAGGCAATGTGTTCCTTGCTGTTTTCTTTTTAATTAGCAATTTCTACTTTCTATTTTCACTCAGAAATTGCTAGTAAATTTTACAAATAATTGCAAAGAAATGGCAAGTAACACACTGAATTAAATGCTGAAATAAAAATATAAAACAATAAAAACTTAAAAATGACAAAAGCACAGAACAAAACCCCTGTGATCTTTGTTCTATTTACAACTTCAAAAAAAAAAAAAAAAAAAAGTACAGTGTAAATCAAAAAAGGTCGAATGTAATTGTTAAATGGCGTGTTGTTCAAAGCTTGAGTTCATCTAGAACATTTTTCAGTGTTGTGACTCACAGCATGTAGGTGATCACGCCCAGACTCCACATGTCCGTGTTGAACGACACAAAATCAAAGTTGACCACCTCAGGAGAGAGAAACTCCGGCGTCCCGAAATTCACCCGTAACTTCTCTCTGGGCTGATACCTGAAGAGAACCCACGTCTCTTAATTCAGACACTTTCTTATTGTTGAACAAAGACATCAGTGCGGTGAGCGTACTTACTTCCTGGCCAGTCCAAAGTCGATGATCTTGATTTTATTTGTGAGTCTGCTGACACACAGAATGTTCTCTGGCTGCAGGCCACAAGAAACAGCGAGGGTTACGAGGGTTACTCTGGTTATTTGCTTTAAAACTAGAGGAATGTCGGTCAATGACAGATCATATTTTTGAGATTTAAGTGTTTTTATTGTTGCATTACACTGGATCTCCGCTTGTACCTTTAGGTCCAGATGGAGGATGTACATTTTGTGCATGTAGCGCAAGCCTTCACAGATCTGCCTGATGAACATCACCGTATCGAGCTCCGTCAGCTTGTAGTTCTCATCGATGATTCGGTCGAAGAGTTCACCTCCATCAACACTGTTCAGAGATCAGCACAGAATAGTTTTAATTACATTTCCAATCGTAGTTACAAACTACTTATCATCAGAAATATTAAGCTGATAAATTTGTATTATTACAATGGTAAAGTCAAAGAAAAAGTAGGTTCAAGTTAGTAGCATCACTACTCTGCAACACTTTATATGTGAAATAATAACTGAAGTAGTATTATGATTATATTAATCACATTACAAACTTTAAATAAAAAAAGTAAATGAAAATTAGACAAAAAAAAAAAAAAACATGGGTATGAACTATTATCATTTGCGTCATTCACTGTTCTTCATGGGAGTGGGCGGAGCTAAAGATTTATTTTGCTCGCTGCAGGTCTCTGATTGGTGGAATTTTCTGTGCAGCATCATGGGTATTGCAGTTTTCCACCATAAATTTTGTTATTAAACTATTTTTAAAAACATGTTGAAATAATGCAAACTGATGTGTTCAACAAAAGCATATACCATCAAATATCATCTTCAGAGCCCATTTAATGAGAACTAGACAATAAGGATCAACCAACAAAAAGCACATACAATTCAAGTACAAGGATAATGTCGTTCCTGGACTCGTAGGCCGCGTAGAGCTGGATCAGGTTTGCATGGTCGAGCTGGTTCATAACCTGAATCTCATTCTTCACCACCTCCTGTCAGATGAAGCACAATAACACATTGTTTACAACTGAGTGCTATGTGTAAACCACTAAACCTGTAAAATATGAATTATACATCGAATAATTTGTGTAGGATTTATACAGTGTTCACAGAAATGGCAAGTAATACACTGAATGAAAAATAAAAATAAATAAATAAATAAAAATAGAAAAAAATTGCAAAAGCACAAAACAAAATGTAAAACAAACTAAAATGAACATGAAAAGAGGAAATATATTTTTAAAAAAAACGCAAAAAAAAAGTAACAAAAAAGGCATTAAAGCAAAATTACTGAAACTTAATTATAAACATGAAATCATGAAAAAAAAAAAAGGTGAGTTAAAAATATTAATAAACATTATAAATTATAAAAAACACTGAAAAAAAATGGTGTAGATTTACTTTGTTTTTACTCAGGAATTGCTAGTAAATTTAACAAATAATTATAAAGAAATAAAAGGTAACACACTGAATTAAATAAAAAACTGAAATAAAAGAGAAATATTGAAAAAAGACTAATACAATTGCAAAAGCTCAAACAATTATTAAACTAACTTAAATTAACATGAAAACAGGAAAGAAAGAAATAAGACTTGAGTCAAAATAAGAAATAATAAAAACTATAAACATTTAGAAACACTGAAAAAAGGGTGTAGATTTACCTTGAAACAGTTTTTAGTCAGAATCTGATAGAAAATCTCACAAACAACTATATAAAAAAATGGAAGGTAATTTTTGTTATACTTTGTTATACTATTCAATTTCGATATTATTTGTTTTTTGTTTTCAGTCGTGAATTTAATTTCTGAATTCTTTTTTTTTTTTTTGCTGTAATACACATTGGTCAGCCGTTGCTGTTTTAATGGTGCTATATAAATAAACTGAATCCGGAGCTACAATTGCAAACTTAAAATACATTTTCTTTTACATGTGGAAATGCAGTTTGGTTCTTTGTACCTTTTCTTTTGGACTCCTAGCTTTGATTATCTTGGCAGCCAAAGTAAGTCCCGAAGAATTTTCAATGCATTTATGCACCTGACCGAATCGACCACTGAAAAGAGATAAAAGCAACTGTCAGTGAGTTAAGACACCTAGAAAAATGATTACATTTAATTCTGTTACCTTACAAGTACATGTCAACTTATTCTACTAACCCTAACCAGACTCTAATGACTACTGTATATTTAGTGGAATGTCTAAAGTGGACGATCAAAATAAAGTGTAACTAAGTGGAAAGTAAACACTAGTTCTGAGAAAAGATCCAGTATCATTTGTGCGCAAATATAGAAATGCTGATATTTCATTATCTGCAATGACATTCACACATGTCTAAGTGTGGCTTAAGTGTCCAAATACTTTTCTGGAGCCACTGTACATACAAAACGACATTTTAAAAAAGTCTTAGAGACACACAGCAAGACAGGACCTTGGGGACTCTGTTGTAATGCAGCGGGGTGTCGTATTTTTCAGATACTATTGCATTAACAACAAGAAGAACATTCCCTTTGAAGAGATGGATTAACACCTAGTGATTAGTTTCCAGCTGGCGCAGAGGTACAGTTACACATACCCTGAAATCTCAATGTAAAAATAACTGGCTTGACTCCGAAGTTATGAATCGGGTGAGGGGAGGCCGACTGTAAAGTTACGCAATTAGCCTTTGAGGGGATTAGCAGAATTTACACCATCTCTAAAACATTCTGTTCTCGACAATCGCTTCCAAAATGCAAGAAAATACTTCGACGGACCCTCCGAGAACCTCCTGCCGATTGATAGTGTAGAAGTTGTTAATCTGGTTGGGTTTGGCAGACACCACGCGGTGGTTGAACGGTGCTGGCGGAGGTGGGGTGCAATCTACAGGACAGGAAAAGATAAAGGAGAAACATTAAGTTGACAACAGGCTGCTAAACTACATTTTAACACAACACTGGTCAACCAGCACCAACTGATTAATTGGCTGCTATTTGCCAATTTGAAGATTACTGATGTAGATGATTGATAATTGAATTTTCTTAACTGAAGTTTCTCAAATACTTGAAATTTATTTTCATAGACAAAAAATATAAATTCTAATTATGTATTTCCTTCCAAAACAAAATGTAGAGTGGATAGTAGGAAAAAACATCAAGTGTTTATCATAAATGTGAACTTGTTCATGAAGATGGTTGAGAATCTTCAGAGTGTTTATTTTTTCAAAATATGAAAAATAGCCATAAAGAATGAGGAGTCCAATCATTTTAAAGATTTATTTTTGGCTTTTTTAGCCTTTATTGTGACAGAACAGATCAGTATGGACAGGAAGCGAAGTGGGAGAGAGATAGGGGGCGGGATCAAGAAAGGTCCTTGAGTCGGATTCGAACACAGGACGCCCGTAGCGCAACGGCGCTGTATGTCGGCGCACTGACCACAAGACTATCGGGCCAACGAGGAGACCAGTCATTTGACTGGCACTGGCCAGTGGTGCTGGTTGAAATTAGTATTTTCAATAGAAATATCACTATGATGATCTTGGATCATCCAAAACATCATAGAGCTGTCTTTTTTAATTTATCAGCTCAATATACTGTAGATAATTGTTGTAGCAAGCCATTAAAAAAGGTAAAATGGTGGATTATGTGATTTTAAGATAAATATTCCATTATCTGGTAACATTTTATTTTGATAGTCCACTTTAGACATTCATCTAACTATAAGCAACTACATGAGCAGTCATTACACTCTTAAAAATAAAGGTGCTTTAAAAGGTTCTTCACAGCGTTGCAATAGAAGACCCATTTTTGGTTCCACAAAGAACCATTCAGTCAAACGTTCTTTAAAGAACCATCTCTTTCTTACCCTTTATGATCTGAAGAACCTTTTTTCGCCACTAAGAACCTTTTGTGAAACAGAAAGGTTCTTCAGATGTCAAAGGTTCTTTATGGAACCATTTAGACAAAAAAGTTCTTCTGTGGCATCATGAAACACCTTTATTTTTAAAAGTGTAGAGTATGGGTGGTCAGAGTATTGATGGTCCCTAAATCAAACGGTTCTGACTTTAGGTAACTAGGCACATACATGTCAACTTATTGTACTAACCCTAACCTAACTCTAACAGAGTCTACTAATACTCTAAGGAGCTGTTCACACAGAATACGCCTTTGCATCTTAAATCTTGAGATGCAGTGCTCAGGAATGGTTTAAAAAAAAAAAAGCTCAGCACAGAACACAAGGGTCTTGAGACGTGATTCTGAGACGTGATGCAATAATGGAAACAACAGTGCCTTGTTGCAGTTAAATAATACAGTTGCCATGCAAACTTGCTACTGTAAACAAGCTTGCAATGCTTGCCCCGCCTCGAAGGTCATCTGATTGGTCCATTATTTTGGAATTGACTCTGATGAACGGCATTGTGTGTTAAGGATGAAATTATGGTCAGCGCCATTAGCCTGGGCAGCGTGCCAATATACAGTGCTGTTGCGCTAACGGCGTCCCAAGTTCGAATCCCAACTCAAGTACCTCTCTCTTCCACTTCGCTTCCTGTCAACTCTGATCTATCCTAATAAAAAAGCCAAAAATAAATCTTTAAAAAACATTAGGTGTGAGCACAACGGTCATATATGTCTGTCTAGTGTGTGTTTACATAGAAAACCAATGGAAAACGCTACATTGGAATGGAAAAAGGCATTCTTTGTGAACGGCCCCTAAAGAGAGTTAGCTGCAAATTAATGAGAGTTAATTGACAAGTAGTTGCCAAGTTACTTGTATCTAAAGTGGACTGTCGAAATAAAGTGTAACCCATTATTTTTCATCTATCATACGAAGGAACCACTGAGAATCTTACCAATGAATAAATGATCAATGTGCTCTTCATTTTCATCCTCATAGCTCTCCTTCTTCAGTTTACTGAAATCCAACTCAATTTCCACACCATCGGCTTTGAAAACACCACGCAGATCTTCGGGTTCCTGTGGCTCCTGCTCGCTCTTGTCTTCTCCCTCCTCAACCCTGCTCTTCTTGTGGTCCTCCAAACCCAGATCTTCTTCTGTTACACGCCGTTTGCTGCTGGTAGTCACCTCATCTGTCTGCTCAGTCTCAATGCTGAAACAACAGAAACAGAGGTTCTGTTTGTGCCTAAAACCTGTTGATGGGTGATGATGATGTGTTCAACTGTGGTTCAATAATGTTTCCACCATGGACTCAGTAAACCATTTCTACATGTACCTAGTCATGCCAAAAAAAAGGGTCGCCATGAAATTGGAAGCATACAGTTCTCTAGAAAGTAGCAGGATTGTGGGTAAGATCGAAGTATGTCATTAATGGAAAAACTGGATCACCCAAACCCATCAATTATATTTGGTCACGTGTGAGTGACATGGAAACCCTGTCAGATTCACAACTTACCTTTGCACTGAGTTCTCAATTGGTGTAGGAGGCTCCGAATCAGTAATGTCAGTTTCTGCAGGAGCTTCAGTAATTGTCTGGTCCTTCGTACCCTTTACTTCCTGATCTTTGAGTACGTCTGTGGTCTTCAGGGGTATCGCCTTAGTCTCTTCTTCTGCTAAAGCTGGTGTTTCCGCTTGGATCTTCTCTGTCTTTGGCTCTGCGTCTTTCATCACGTCTTCTTTCAGCTCAAAAGTGACCTCCTTCTCTTGTTTCGAGTTCTTCTCTTGCTCGGGCTCAAGCGTCTTGGCTTCCTCCAGGATGAGGTCCTGCTGAATTGGAGCAACCAAGCCATCGTCTGGTTTCTGCAAACCTTCTTCCAGCTTTTGAGATGCTTCAGAGCGTTCAGCATTTTCTTGATTTAGTTTCTGAACCTCTTCAAGCAACAGTGCCTGCTTTTTCAAAGTGACTGTATCTACTGCAATACAAATATAATAAAGCAAAATACTAGATATGAATGGAAAGCATTTCAATGTATTGTTTGGACTGCACACAAAAATATATTACAAATGAGTGGCTGATGTGATTCAAATTTAATACATGTCATTAGGTTTTTTAAAAACCATTGTCTGGATTGTGTTTAATGTGAGTGTTACATTTCAATTGCATTTTGTTTTCTGCTGTATTTACCAGTTGAATCGGGTGGTTTCTTCTTCTTCTGTGCTTTGAGACCTTTGAGGCTCAGGCGAAACTTCCCATCTTTAACTTTGGGATCTTTTAGCTTTGGAACAAAAAGAAAACATAGCACAGATAAAACGATGAAAGAAGCAGTCTGAAGTGGGAGAGTATATTTCTTTTCCTCAAAAACTGTAATATGTGAAGTGAATTTGTGCAACTCTTCCAGGGTCGCTAACTTTCACATCACAATTCTTGTAAAATGCATGCCCTCATGGTTCATCAGCCTATAAAATTAGCATAATGAAGGAAGGAAATGTTTTGATCCAAGATGCTTGAGCTTGTAAGACTTGGGCCCATGTCCCAGAACTTTAGTTAAGGTAGTTTCCTGTTACGGACACAATATGAGTGGGATGGGTGGTTAGGAAGCATGGTTAGTCTGGGAATAGTTGTGAGAGTGCATGAAAGTGCTGGTCTTCATTTGATTGCCATATGAAATACAAATAAGGCAGATGAATGCATAAATGACATGGTTCCTCTAATCTTGCGTCATTAGCTGAAGTCTTTCCCTTACATAGCCCGGTGGATCTACAATAACACAACACATGTTGAAGGGCAAACAGTTGGGGGTGGGGGAGTAATGCCAGATTCCAGTTGAAACTATAGCCCAACACATAATCCCAGTTGACTGCGTCTATTTCCTTTTTTCCAAGTCAATGTTCTCCTTTCCAATCATGATAATGCCATCAAGGAAGAACGATTTAGTCATGAAAATCAATCTAACTTCAGTGGCTGGTGTAATGGCCAAGCGAGTGCCGACCTTTTGACGACCCTCAAATTGGCACCTTACCTTCTATCTGTACTTGAGAAAGTTTCCATGTAATGAATGGAAAGGTTTAAATCATAACATTGTTTCTGTCTTCACAAAGTGCCAGTACACCGTTTCACCTGCTTGTACATACTCTGATGATCAAACATCTAATCGTCCATCTGGAGTTTTAACTCACCTTAATAGTGACGGGATGGTTGTTATCTGATTCCAAGCATTTGGTAATAAGTTTGATTTTACTGTCCTTGGACCTGAGGGCCAAAGTTGATTTGCTTTTTCGAGAAGCTGGCCCTTTGAACATAATATCCATGATTTTGGATGTTTTCACAGTTTCTCCAATAAAGCTGACCGCCTGTTGAATGCTCATCACCAGTCTTTCCATTCCCTCCAGCTTTTGGGTCTGCTGCTCCGAGCGTTGATTTACTGCCAACATGATGCTGTTCATTTCTTGGCACATCTCCTTCATCTCATGGGCTGGTCCTGTACGGATAACTGGAGGAAAATGGATCTCCTCCTTTTCAACTTTCAGAGTTTCGACGTCTTTCTCAATCCAATCAATGTCCTGAGACATGCCGTCGAGTCGGCTGAGCACTTTTTCCTGGATGCTTATGAGCTTGTCCATTTTGCTGCTCAAGGAATCCATCCTGACCTGGAGCAGGTCGATACCTGTGCTGGAGTTAGCAGAACTCATGGTCTCAACTAAAACCAACTAGACTTGTGCACAAACTAACAGAGATTCACTTGCAGAGGATGTAGCTGGATATTCAACAAAGCATCGATAATCCAGCAATAAGCCAAGCGGAAAACTCATACGAGGCCGAAGCCGAACGAAAACAAGACATTTTAAATCCTTTAATAACAAGTTGATCCGTCCATCTCTTCCTCTCCATTGAACACTCTATGGACCTCAACAAAGTGGAGGTCACACTAAGAATGGAATGAGCCGGTCACAGTAAATGTAACTGGTATGGGGGGTTTTACGTCAGCGGGTCCCAGGGAGGGGCTATGTTTGGCTCAGGAATTGCCGTGTGATATCTGAGAAGCTTTGAGTGCTAAAGCCATGTCAGATGCCTCCCTACCAGGTGTCAAAGGGGCCCCGGAGACACACGGTTTCCAGAAAGGGCTGCTCAGAAAATGAATGGAAAGAAACTTGAGTGCTGACTTCTTTTTCACCTTGAGAGGTTCGATCAGAGACGTCATGTTTTTTAAGGTTTCACATGGATGGAACTTGCCAGGAATCCAATGGCTCGAATTCAGGAGGAAAGAAGCCAGGACTTGGTGGAGCCAAGAGCATATGAAGAGGTCAATTAAGCAACGATGGGAAAACTGAAGAAAAATACAGAGCCCCCGTGGCGACAAGGTGATGGAACAAAATTTGAGAAGGGAGGAAATATGCTTTTGCGTTGTAGTATTGTGTTCCCCTGAAACTTTGCATTCTCTTACCAAAACACAACCTTCAATTGCAAAACATTTGCGCTCTTTTACAAAAGCATTGTGTTGCCCCTTCTCACATGAAACATTTATGTTCTCCCTGAGAAACTTTGCATTCTCTTACAAAAGTATTCCGTTCCCCCAAGAAATGTTGCATTCTTCTTTGCATTCTCCTGGAAAACACTGCATTTACTCTCAAAACATTTGTGCTTTCTCGCAAAAGTACGCAAAAATTTTCTATTCTTTCACAGAAAAATTGTATTCCCCAGAGGAATTTTGCGTTCTTTTGAAAAAGTATTGCGTTCCACCAAGAAATTTTGTATTCTTTCACCAGGCATTTATGTTCTCCCGAAAAATGTTGCATTCTCTCTCAAAACATTTGCATTCTCTCACAAAGGATTGTGTTGCCCCAAGAAATTTTGCGTTCTTTCTCAAAACATTTGTGTTCTCCTGAAAAACACTGCATTTGCTCTCTCACGAAACTATTGCATTTCCAGATCAATTTTATGTTATTTCAAAAATGTATTGCATTTTGCACAAAGCATTTGCATTTTTCTGAAAAACGCTGCATTTGCTCTTTCGCAAAAGTTTTGCATTCCCTGAGAATTTTTTTGTTCTTTCACAAAAGCATTGTGTTCCCCTAAGAAATTTTGCATTCTTTTTCAAAATATTTACGTTTTCCTGAAAAAAGCTGCACTTGCTCTTTCGCAAAAGTTCTGCATTACTCTGAGAAATTTTGCATTCTTTCACAAGTTTTGCTTTCTTTCACAAAGTTGCGTTCTTTCACAGAGCGTATGCATTTTCCTGAAAAACACTGCATTCTGTCTCAAAACATTTGTGCTCTTACCCGAAAGTATTGAATTCATTCTTTTACAAAAGAACAGCATTCATCTGATAAACGTAAAAGTATTGCGTTCTTTCTTAAAACTTTTGCGTTCTCCTGAAA
>JAHKKF010520540.1:0-19419 GCA_019740295.1 Labeo calbasu | reverse complement strand
AACTGAAAAGAGACAGTGGATTTAACATGGGCCTTTCTTCATGGATTTTAGGAAATAAGAAGAAGGAAGTCAAGTGATGTCATCAGTGAGATTTTTATTTCAAACTATTTTTGTTGAACGGTAACACCAATGACACAATTCCAGGGGACCACTACTTTCATTATATATTTTTTATGCCATTTACATCATATATTTGATAGTTATGAATACACTGTTGTATTTTAAATGGTAGAAAAACCTCTGTACATCGCTGTTGGGATGAGCAGTTGTGTGGATATCAAAATAATTAATTAAAAACAAATATTGCCACATTCATAACTCAAGAAGGTGTAATTGTTCAAATAACATATTGCTTCATTTTAAAACATAAAGAAAAGTGTTTTTCAAGTGTAACATTTCTGTAAAGGCTAGGGACAGAAAAATGGACATTTCCATAGAATCACCCATTTCTGATGCATAAAAATTCATGCATTTCTAATGCTGCATGCATTCACAGAAATGGCCTTTGGTGAATAAACAGACTAAAACAACAGCTAAGTTAATTTAATTATGAATGTGTGGATATGCATTATCTGAACACTCAGTTTATTTTCTTTATCGATTTTAATATCAGCAGTCTGAATGGTGCAATAAGAAGGTACACACTAATAGACCAAAACAGTGGCAGTTGTGGAAAAATAACCCTAACAATCATTTGTAATCCATTACAATATTTAAAAGAAACAGAATAAGCCAGAACCTTCCCTGAGAGAGCAAAGAGGACACGTTTTTGTAGTCTTTGAGATGATTCATTAAATGTCATCTGACTTAAGAGGCTGATATTTGACGTTGGATGATCTGGTTCTGTAGATGAGAACACCACACACCATGCCAACAGCTGCAAGGAGGCATCCGGCAATGAAAATCAGATTCAGGTTAAAGACCGTGGAGGACACTGTGGAAAACAGAAGTGTTGGTTAATACATGATAGGTATTAAAATAACAAGACGTTTTATCCAACTCTATACTTAAGGTTTTACCTTCACGCTCTACACTCCTCTTCAGCCGCAGGGGCCCCTGAGAGACTAAGTGACTGCTGGTCTGGATAGGAGCCTCTCTTCTGTGAACGTGGTGGGACGGTGGAGAGGTTGCGCTGTTGATGCAACCCTGAGAGCAGCGGGTGAAGGGATTGTTCGCTTCGCAAAGAATCACCGAACAGCTGATAAACACCTAGGGAGAAAGAGAGAGATGATGTCATGGCTGTCTGAAATACTTTATTCTGACTGGTCAGTAGCAGCTTTATGTTTTTGTACAGGATGTTTACTGCTAAACTGCTTTTGTCGTAATGCATTCCGTCGGTTTTTACCTGGTCATGCATTCCAATGAACTGGAAAGCTTGCAGGCCGAAGCGTACCATTGGTTGGCGGCTTGTGTAGAACTTAACCGTTTCATCCAGGATGCACCTGAAGAACAGTAGTCAGCATTTGAAGTGGATCAAAAAAAGTTGTCCTAAGACAAGAACAGGTATTCTTTTTGGTTTTAGGATAAACTTAATGAAAGGTTTTGATCCACTTGTTGACTGCTGTATAGAGTCTTACAGATCCATTGTGAATTGATTGTGCTAATGCATGCTTACCCATTTTGGATGATTGTGTAGGACTTTTGGTAGCTGGCGTCATTGTATGGTGTCGCGACACATGATTCGACGAAGAGCTCTGTGTTGTTGATTGTAGACTGCGATTCAATCTGCATGTAAATCATCTCCCCAAGCTCATACTCCGCCGGATATGCGGTCACATCTATTTCTCTGAGGTAGTTTACTGTTTTGAAGAGTCCGAAGCTGTAGGTGAGGGTACCAAAGCCTTTCTCGGTGATGGTGGTTATGTGTCTGCGTGCGGTGAACTGCAGCGAGATGTTGTTTTTCTTCTCATAACGACAGGAGAACTCGATCTCCACCTCATGCTTTCTGGTAATGATGCTGCTTGGGTCATCGGTTGAGAAAATTTCATTCTTGAAAATGATGTACTTTTCATCCTCCTGTAGAAGGAAATGGAGTATGAAATACTGATGCAGGGTTCGTACAAGGTGCAAGTGCTTGAATATGACTTTTTGACATTTAAGTCCTGGAAAACTTAAAAAGACAATGTACTGTGTCTTTTTAACGCATGTATCTTTATACGTGAAATCAATGGAATTAAAAAACATCATACTTTTTTGCTTAATTCAGTTAATGTCGTAAAACGATTGAGCTAAACCAGTAGTAGTACTGACAGTGTTGTGTAATCACGGCTGAAGACGCAAAAAGAGTAACAGATGAACCAAATAAATTGAGTGAGTCATTTAAGCTGGAACCACTCCGATTGATTCAAACTCGTGACTTCTTTTCAATTCAAGCGATTCACTAGCAAAAACCAGATCAAATTAAAAGAGCCATTCATTTACGAATTTTAAATTGCTTGTAAAAAACAATTTTAAAAACCACTGTGTCGCAACATGATTCACTGTTACGAAGCAAATGATTCAGATCGGGCATTCAAATCTCATTTCGCAAATTAGGACTTTGGAGCTGGTTAGCGAATCTTTCCGTGAATTAAATGATTCGCGATCTGTGCTCTGAGTCCTGATCTGAAATGATAGTTCGTGAATCATTATTCATATCGGGACTTCGGAGCGTGGATTGTGAATCATTTGATTTAGATCAGAACTTCGAAGCGGGTTCGCAAATCTTTTGCTTTAGATCCGAACCTAGGATCTCGAATCGTGAATCATTTGATTCAGATCGGGCCTTCAAATCGTGTAATTGCGTATCATCTGATTCACGGATTCGCAAATCATTTCACAAATTGAATGATTCACAATCTGCTCTGAGTCCTGATCTGAAATGAAGGTTTGTGAATCATTATTCAGATCGGGACTTCGGAGCATGGGTTGCAAATCATTTGATTTAGATTGGAACTTCCGGAGCGGGTTCATGAATCTTTCGCTTTAGATCGGAACCTAAGAGCATGGATCGCAAATCATTTGAGCCAGATCAGGACTTCAGAGTGGTTTTGCAAATCTTTTTTCTGTTTTTTTTTTCTTAAACAGTAGAAAACATTAAACCATAAGTGAGATCTCTGATTTAAGTCCTCTGATTTAAGTTCTTCCTTTCTTTTGAGCCCATGAGAAATGTTTTACCTCAATCAAGGTGCCACAGGCATTGAGGGAGAAGTTTGCCAACACATGAGTCCCGTTCGAGTCCAAAGTGCAAGCGGGATTGTTGAGTCGCAGGTAGTCCTTGTGGAGCCCGACGGAGTGCAGCTGCTCAATTTCGACGACAATGTTGGTTGCAGTGCAAATCACATTTGCATTCACTGTAAATGTGATCAATCATTAGAATTGATGATGACCAAAATTACACTTTGTTTAGGACGAAGGCAAATTACTAACCAGCCTGGCGTCCAACGGTGATAATGACACATCTCATTTCAGACTGATAAACGCTGTGTCTGTAAACCAATAATAAATGTTAATATTTATGAAATTCAGTCAATCTGAAAGGTTGCAAGCTGCTAGATTTTGAATATGCTTATGATCGTTGACCCACCCGCTCATGCTCTCAGCAATGAAACACACGGGGAAATGATCTCCGAGGTCGTTTCTCATTGGTGTCCATCTGATGGCATACTCTCCAGTGCTCAAAGCATGCTTAGTTATGTTCAGAGGACCACTGATAATGACATCAGTAACCCTGAGAATGAAAAATAAACTGTGTTAAACACCCATAAAATAACTTAAATAACTTGATGCATTGATTGCATTCACACAATTCCTCACGTTGCATAAGCTGCTGCAGCTTTAACCCGGATTTCCACTTCACGGAGTGGCATAGCTTGGATTTCGTCTCCATTGCGTGGAGTTGGCGACACAAAATGAGGTATGTAATGTCCCTCGGTGCAGGAAGGAGCAGCTGAATCCACTGCAATGATAAAACACACATTAGGCACACTGATACTAACTTTGACACTTTGTGTTCTTGTTTAGTTTATCTTCAAGAAAGTCTTACCGAGAACACTGAATTGCAGAGGGAGCTTGCTGAAAGGTTCATAAGAACGCTGATGTGACCCCACGGTAGTTGTGTACACTTGAGGTGGCTGTGTTGTTGTGGTTGTGGTCGTGGTCTGCAGCCACCACCACCATTGGGCTGTTGTAGGTGGAGCAGTGGTTGTGTGTTGCTGTTGCCACCACCACCATGCTGGAGTCGTAGGTGCAGTGGTGGTTGATTGTTGCTGTTGCCACCACCACCATGTTGAAGTCGTAGGTGCAGCGGTGGACGATTGTTGCTGTTGCCACCACCACCATGCCGGAGTTGTAGGTGCAGCGGTGGTTGCCTGTTGCTGATGCCACCACCACCACCATGGTGAAGGAGTTGTAGTTTGTTGCCCCCATGGACCAGCTGTGGAACTTTGGTAATACCATGGGTACGCTGTCGAACTTATTGACCTTCTGTGTCTTTCACCACTCAGAGCGCATCTGTAAGAGCTGGAGCCATCGGTATAGGCCAGAGTGGTGTGTTTCCTTGGGAAATCCTCCACAATCAGCTCAAATCCGTAGACGCCTGCTGTGTAGGCATAGCTGTAGTCCAGTGTGCAGGCACGCTAATGAAGAATTGAGATGCTTATATTAGTGGTTGCTCATTTGGTTCTATTTCCAAAACATTCAGGTCAGCAGATTGATAAAAAGCTGCCAGAATATGCTACTAATGTTCTAAAAATAAAATTAAACTACTAAAATAGCCACATGTGTTATGCAAATCTAATTTTTACACAACTTATCCACCTTATTTTTCAGTGCGGAGGTAAGGTGTTTTCGGAGAATGTGTGAGACGCCATAGGGAAATAGCGAGAAGAATAACGAAGTATAGTAAATTGTAAAACTGTTTACACTACAAACCATTGTGTTCATAATTAAGATAATACATCAAAATAATACGGTAAGCACCAAAACCAGCTTTTTGTACAGCTAAAAATAGCCGGACACAGATGAGACCGGAAGTCAGACACATTAAATTTACAAATGGCCACGCCCACTTTTAGGGAAAATAAGGTTGATAGCTCCGTCTTCTGTCTTCCGACTATACTTCCACAGCTTGAAGGTAAGGTCGTATGACTGTATGAAGGAACTACTCTAGGGTGACCACCTGTCCTGCTTTGCGTTGTACCGCACAGCATTTTCACCCCTTGTCCCACACTTCGCATATTGAGAAAATGTCTCACATTTTCATCAGTCTGTTGGTTTTTAATTATCATATTAAAAAAACGTCCATGCGTTCTTTTGTCTTTTTAAGAAAGCTTTTTATTTATTCTTTTTGCGACATTTGCGGAGTTTATCAAGTGGTCTAGGACCACAGACGGAAACCACGGAAATGGTCGAGCATACACGGAAAAACACGATATTCTCCATTAATTTTAAGCAATTTAAAATCGATGCAGCTTTCAGACGCAACTTTATTCTTATTTTAATAGTTCGTTTGAGGCGGTTAACTTAAGACTTGTTTTGTGGTCCAGGGTCACATATGGGTCTGCCCACATATTTCTGGTCTTCCCAGAATATTTGTGAAAACGTACCAGTATATTACACATTATTATGGGAATATTTTGTCTGTTTCTTACTTGATCCAGACGGAAACCACTTGGCTGGTCACATGTGGCACATTCGACATTGCTCTGAGCTCCATATCTGCATCTGACCTGGTCACCATCTGGGTCATAGTGTATCAGGTGATATGTACGAGGACAGTTTTGGGGTACACTAATGGAGAAAAAAAAATATTTCTGTCATATTTTCTAATTTATAGAAATCTTGTTCATAGGAAATAATGTTGAATAAAAATAAGGGTTACCGTAAAAGTTGTAAAATAGTGGTGACAGGTGATCGGTTGGGTTGATTGGTATCAGATCTTATGCCTAGATCTATGTGTGCCTTGAGGAACCAATAGTTAACGTTGTTGACTGTGGGCACCCAGCAGCATGAGTAGTCCCTGTGATACCATAACGTATTTTAGATAACGTTGAATGTACTTTTCAATATTGATTTAAAACAAATTCAGTTACTCACTGTAGGTCAAAGGGTGTGTTTCCATGGATGTTTCTTGTGACAACAGTTTCTGATTGGCACCAGCTGTTGGTGTAACCACTTCTGCCATTAGAGCTTCTATCGATTTGACCTTCAAAACTGCTGGATTCATAGCCACAATCTCCAGAGGAGCAGGACCACCAACTAGATCCACACCAGTCATAGGTTCGCTTGAAACGAAACTCAACCTGTTGATAGAACGCTGGTAGAGTCAGAATACTTTTTGGTTTTTAGTTTATTTCAATTTTTTTTTATATTTTGGTATCATATAGATCACTCATTAAAAATTCACACTGGTGAAAACAAACACAGCATTATATCTTAAAAAAAATCATAATATAGTATAATATAATATTACGAATATTTACGAATTAAATTATTCAAATTATATAGAACTTTAAGAGTAACAGTCATCCCAGATATCTCTGTTTAGCCAATTAATGTCAGTTCAAAGAGAAATACTCTTCATTTAACCCAACAATTAATTTTTATACTTTTTTCAATATGACATTCTCAACTTTCTCAATCTGATTTATTTCCATGATTGCTTCCCCCCAATTTTTTTGACACTGTTAAATTAATACATTGCAGTGCAGCATTATTTTATTTTATTTTTAATAAAGATTTTATATTTTATATTTATATTTTATATTTACATTTATTTTACATATATGTGCAGAGGACCATATCAAGTGAATTTGTATTAAATACAAAAATATTATTTTAGCTTGTTGACTTGAAATAACCAACTTTATTTTATTTTGTATGCATATGTGTAAATAATTTAAAAAGTATAAAACATTTTTTTTAAAAATTAGAAGCGATTAGAAAATGTAGAAAATTACAGCCATTTTTACATTTATTTATGACAAGTAAATAGCACTGTTGCATAATGTGATGTATAATTTAAACTTTTTAAATAAGAAATAAATTCTCACCCTCATGCTCCCATCTGCATTGGTTCCTTTAGGGCTGAAGGTCACTGAGCCTCCATAATGGTGTCCTGCTGAAGCAATGGACACCAGAAGCAGAAGATTCAACACCACAGCCAAGGCCATCATGGTACCTGAGCCCCTGAGCTCACTTCACCTGTTAAAGTGCAGCTAAGCACCTGCTTTTATACATCTCAGGTGAGTAGGAATTTGGGGATGGGTTCAAAAGTGTTCTCATGTGATGCATTGAATCTCACACACACACACAAAAATTAAAGGGCAGTTACTTCTGAGAAGTCACATGATTCAAATCTGATACTAGCCATTCATTGGAACTTACTTAACAAAGCATAGACCTCTTCATTCACGTGTCAAGAATGACATTGTCTTGAGTATCCACTATGGGCAAGATGCTCTGGAAAATGACTGCTTTAATTTTTTTATTGCACAGCTTCAGTGCCAAATACAGTATAATATTTTCCTTGAGTTAAAAAATAAAATCTCATTGCATAAAAATAAATATCTCTGAATAGTTTACTAAATATATTTAGCTCTATTATCTTTTTTTCACTGGATGCCAACACTCCTACATAACAATGACCTGACATAAGATATAAATCTGTTTAAATAATAGCTGTTTGCTTTCTCAAATACCGTCTACCATACCCACAGTGCAGTGAAAGATCAAATCTCAAACAAACAAAGATCTGAAATTTCTCAGGATGTCAGACATTGAAGGAGTGCTTGTTAATACATTTATAAAAGTTAAGGAGGGATAAAACTGTATTAAACTCAAAATCATATATTAAAGATACAGCTTTGTTGTGTGATTGAGTCAGTGATGAAACAGAAAACGATTAACGATGTAAATACAATCAGGTAAAACCTGTGATCTGAGAATTCCAAACTGGAGAGGTTGAAGAGTCTTTTACTATCAACTACTCAGAATTTGATCAAAGAACTGCAGGTTCGAGGTATATGAAATGATAGTCATCTAGACCTGAAATAACCTGTTTCTATTACTATTTAGAAATGAAACTGGATTTGACTGTCAGGTGCACATGCATGCCCATTTACATCTCTAAACAAAATTCTGTACTTGCTGTGAACATTTATTCAGCTTTATTTTTAATGTTTTATGCTTTAATTGTGGTTAAATATTTGGTATTTTATACCTATTGGATGCAAACAAATGCTCATGAAGCCAAAATAGGTTGCAAAGTGGGCCAGATTTATGACAGTAGTTGAATTTTTGGCTATATGGGACATCCCATATCCTTCTAATCTAAATTTTATTACACAGATCTTGCAGGACATAAAAATTAAAGAATTTCTGTGTTCTGTGCTGCAGTTTTGAATACACCGTAAAAAATGACAGTTAATTTGTAAAAATGCTACAGTAAAAACCTGTTAAATTGTTAACGGTAAATTCCCCTACTATATACAGTGAAAACCTGTATTGGACATGACATTTTACGGTAATACACCGTTTTGGGAAGTGAAAAAGAACTTACAATTTACAGTGAATAACCATAAATTGACATTCCCAGAATTGCCTGTGTTACATTTCCAATTTGATGGGGTTTTTTTTGTTTAAATAACTGTTTCTTCTTAGTTTTTTTTACTTATCGGTTTTGTACATTAGGGTTGTATGTTACACCTAATGTTGTTACATAAATGGTTATTGCATTGTTTCGTGTGTTACCACAATGGTGTTTAGTGTTTGTGTAAATGACACTGTGCACATTCTAAATATGTTGTTATTTAAAAGCTCATGTGTTAAAAGTTCATTATTACCACCTGCATTTGGTGGTTATCAGTGTATTACAAAGGTACAAAAACAGATTTCAGTGTTTCAATAGCTTGGTATATTAACATTCTATCAGTTAATGAAATTATGGTATTTAACTGTAAATTTAAGTTAAAACTGTAAAACCTAAAATGTTGCTACCATATTTTAACTACAGCTGCCATTTTTTACTGTAAATTTACAGATTTTTTTTTAACAGTGTACATGCTATTCAGGTTATCGTCTAAGCTGTAAATTAATCGGATCTGATGAATGCCATATGATGACTAATTATGACTAATGCCTTAAATATAAATGCTTGTTCTTTGTCCTACCCAACCTTTTTCCCAATCCTACCAGTTATACTTTACAGTAACAATTTTTTAAACTATTTTTTTTATGTTACCTAATGCATTATCTGATTTCAACAAATTAAACCTGATTCTGTATGTCATCAACAATGAAGTGTTTTCAATGAATTTTGATTGACATACTAACAATAATAGGTCTATTTCTACAGCTTGGGTCAAGCCTTTTTTTATGACAATAGAGTTGCAGCATTATAAATCATAAAGATAATTGTACGTGACTGTTTTAAGCATTGTTACTTTCACTGTAACATTGTTCACAGATTGTTACAGTTCATGTACTGACCTGAAGCGTAAAATGTCTGAAATGTTTCAGCTTTGGAGAAAGAACCGCATGTGTTCAGGTCATTCATTATTCACATAATTTCCTTGAAAGGTACTCATAAGTAAAATTCAGTAAGAAGAAAAACAATCTATAATATGCTTGTTCTACGTACATAGACAGGAAGTGTATTTGTGCTAAAAGAATGACGATAGTTCAATAAAAAAGCTTGCTGCAGGGCGATTAACCAGTGAATAACGCCTAGTTAAGCTAGATTTCTGGTGTTGTATGAATAATGCTGAAAAACTGCACACGGATGCAATATTTAATAAATTCAACCCTCTACATTTGCCTGAGGCACTTACTGTATTCATGTGTAAACTAGCAAATCATAAGCAGAACAGTTTAATTTTGCTTTATTTTCAGCCTTTTCTACTTTATTTGATTTAAGTTATTTATATATATTGTTGTTTTATTTTGAGACTAATCACCTTTTTTCCTTACATCATAATTTATATTTTAAATATTCTGTTCATCGTTAATTCCTGTTTATGCAATGCCATATAAGTAATTTGTACAACTTGAAATATTTAAAATTGTATATGAAGAAGTTACTATTAACCAAGAATATATAAATATACTGTAAATGTTTTTATAAAAAAAACACAAATAAATAAATTACAATAGAATTAAAATTATAATATTTTTTACCCATATTTATCTGTATACTTTTTAATATTTTACTTAACTCTTACACTATCTTAAATAATTTTTAAGTAAATAAATAGATTAATTAATTAAATTAAATGCATTTAAATACATACATACTGGTTTAAAATCTAATTTATGTTAAATAATTTTGTATTTTCTGTATTTTTAGTATACTTTTAATATGTTTTTCAGATCCTTCACTATCTTAAATTATTTTTCCATTACTCTTCTAAATAAATATTTTTAATTAAATATTTTATCCATACTTTTTCTGTTTTTCTATAAACATTTTTCTTGGCTCCCCCATTATCCTGAAATCATTTTTTCCAGTGTATTAGAAAGTACATTTGGGAGGCTTTTTGACCAAGATGTAGAGGTCAAAGGTCAAACTGGCCCTTTAGACCCATAAATGGTGCCTAAATGCATTAACTATAGCTAACAAATCAGTCTGTATTGCAAAGTTGGTCAGGTGGCTGTAGTAAGCGCACACAACCAGAACATCCAGAGGATAACAGGAACAATAGCAACGTACCAAAATGTAAAATATCAACAACACGGAACAATGAACAGATTGAAATCAGGGTTTAAATGCACAGGGTAAACAAGGAAATTAAATGAACAGTTGAACTTAGTGACTCACAGGCAAACACCAGGTGAACCATGACAAAAATGTTACTTCAAATACCAGTGCATAAAAGTTGGGCTAAGCTGTTTGATTGATTTGTTCTCTAAAGTAGGACTCAAAATGAAAACAAACCCATTTTGTTTCTCATCCATTCAACTGGTATGTTGTCCAATACCTGCTACGTGTCAGATTTCTTCGCCTCAGTTGAATTCTGTTGATGTTTTGCACAAGGGTGTGCTACATAGCAACTCTTTTTAGCTTCTCTTTCAATTACACTGTTTGAATAGTCTTGATGGATGACATTGATCATGTGTTTCCAAAATCTGAAGCTAGAAAATTAGGTCAGAAAAGATTAAGGATTTTTTTTTTGAAGGATTCGTTGATACATTTTTTGAATAAAACAACAGTGAAATCAAGGCTAAAAGACCACATAATGTGTATAATTATGCTGCCGTCATGTGCTATCAGAAATTTCCTTCTTCCCATTTTTGATGTTGTAATTATGGGTCTGTCACGTTGAAGTACATTGTTGTTAAAAAAAAAACAGAAATCATGAAGTACTCCTCATTCAGGAGTTACTTTTTGCCCATTTATTGGGGAAATCTTATTAAACCCAAAATGTATAGGAAATATTTAGTCAATCCAACAGATTTTTAATAAAATGTAGCATCTCAACCATATAACAGAACATATATATCCTAACGGAACCTACCTATCTCCATCCAGACAGCCGAATCCCTCTCAACTTTCAAGTATTAGTTGAAAACTCATCTCTTTCATGCAAGTCTGTGGATTTCCTGTGGAAAATATAGCCAAATTTAAGTTATCAAACACTAAAATCTAAATTTAATGAAAGATAAAGCTTAAAACTACAGAAGTTATTGATTTCCTCTTTTTTTTTTTTTCTTTGATTAACAGACGTCACATCAGCTGGTTATTAGGATATTTTAGCTGCTGTTACTTTAAAAGCTACCGCTGCTGAACGTGAAGCAGATTTAAATGTGAATCTTAAATAATAAACACTTACATGCACAGTTTTAAGGGAGCTTTAGTCGCCTTTTTTGTAACTTCATGACTTAACTGACGACATAACTACGACTAACTACATTCATACTAGTAGTTTCATTTGGGTTTGAATGTGATACAGCGCTTTAATAGGCTATAACCTAATAGAGCGCGCGCCGGCATATTTGTGCGTGCACTTAAAGGGTACGCGCTACGAGCACAGTATAGCGGCTGACAGGACAGGAAGATTAGTTTTTACTGCCATATGACCTGACAACATCTCATCTGACCGCAGTTCACTGATGTTCTACTGAAGATCTGATCGTCACCGGTACCGTTTCCGCGTTCGTTTGACTCTGAGGAGCCTGTTGCTGAGGAGACGTTGGAGCGCGCGTCTGAAAAGTCTCCTGTTTGACGTGCTCGTTATTACGTTCTGCGTCTAAATAAACGCAATGTGGGTGGGGTGGCCAAACTTAGCCCCGCCCCTGCGTTCATTGCGTTAAATATTTTTAACGCGTTAATATGACAAAATTAATCGCCTAATAACGGCTAATTTGACACCTCTACATGAAATGCTAATTTTACTAGGGGAATCCCCTTGAAACACAATTGGGCTACTTTTGGGCTAGTTTTAAGTAGCAATTGGGTAGGTTTTGTTGTGAAAACCTGGCAACCCTGGTTTTGTAAGCATCTAACTGCATCCTCCTACAAAAATTTCTGTGCTTTTACGTTTTCTGTGCTCTCAGTATCCCTTAATCCCTTCCTGCCCTAGCTGTTACTATTTTAAACATTGACTGAAACCTTGTATAACTGGCCTATGATGAACTGCTTGTTAAATTCCTCCACTGTGAGTCGCTTTGGATTGAAACATTAGCACTATCTATATACAGCTTGCTGATAATGCCAGCATTTTTGTCAAATATGCTATTTTTGCATATTTGTTGGTTATTGATATACATAAATATACATGCCTGTAAGGACAAGAGAAAATAATGTTGATATTGTGGGAAAAACGAATTGAAAAACTCGGGTATCACAATGATCTCATTGTTTCCCAGTTGTGAATATGACCTGAGAGGCCGTTCATGTCCAATTTCTGACTATAAATTTCTATTCATGATAATTCCAATAGCATGTGAAGGCATCATAATAATAACTGAACACCACAGACAGGTATTTTTTAGGAAGATTGATTTATTTGCAGAAGCTAAATTGTGTGGACTTAGTTAAGATAATACATTAAAATAATATGGTACGACAAATTAATTTGCAATATCAAGCTGTTTTGTACAGCTAAAAATAGCTGGACGCTGGAAGCCAAACCCTTATAATTTATAAATGGCTGCGCCCACTCTTACGGGAAAAGGTGGATTGCAAACTGGCTCTTTTATTGGGTTTCTTTTATAGAAATGAACAGTCATTGATTATTGGGAGCAGTTACTTATAAATCATTTTTCTTAACCTGGGTATGACGTACATTTAATTTGACTCAGCATTTTCTCTTTGGTAAGCTATTGTGTGTTTTTTTTTTAAAGGCAGATTGGAATATAAGCATTGTTCACTTCTTTATATGTGTGCTAGACAAACTCATGCTCACAGTGTTTTAACAACCAAAGGTTGCTCAACAGTCAAACAAATGTGGTTATTTTAGCATGTCTGACAGTACATTTGTTTGCCGTTGTCTCTATATATAACCTTTCATGGAGATTTTTTCACTTTTATTTTAATGAATTGATTTGCAAATCCGGTTCTGTGAGACTAGATCTCGTCTCGATGCTTGGCTATATTACTATACAGTAACTAGGTAATATAACCAAATAATATCTCACAATTTACACTGTGTATCTGCTCTGAGATGACTTAAAATGGTAAGTCAGAATAACATTTGAACAAAACAATAGCAGCAATGATGAATTAAAAAAATGTTTAATGCATAAAGTAAAATACAGTACAGTAACACTCTAGTTTAAAATAATACATTACATAGTACATACTATATAGAAATACAAAGCGTATTTACCAAAATGTAAAACTGCAAACACATCTGAATATATGAAAAATATATTCATAAATATATGAAAATGACATAAATGAACTAAATTTATAGATATGAATCAAACTTATCAACTGTGAACAACTTAGCAATCACATAGCAACATCCTATCAACCACACAACTCTTTCAATTGTCGGTGTTAACTACTTGCTTATTAGCATGCATATTACTAGCAAATTGGCTGTTTATAGTATTTATAAAGCACATATCCAAGCCTTATTCTGCATAACCATATTTTAGATCCTTTAATCTACCGCATACCTAAACTTAACAACTACCTAACTATAGATAAGCAACAAATTAGGGGTTTTATTGAGGCAAAAGTCATAGTTAATACTGAGAAATGGTCCCCAAAGTAAAGTGTGACTGCTGATATATTCCCAATCTGTTTTAAACTCACATTATTCTACTGAACATCATTACAGAGGAAAGAAAAACACACTCTCCAGTGCACAGTTGTCTTGCTAATTCTCCATTTTTAAAGGAAAAATAGAGCATTATGCTTAAAAAAAATAAAAAACGGAGCTGACATGATTAAAAGTCGTTTGACGGCACGAGTTTGTATCTGATCCTTTGCTCTCTGGATCTGTAGACGATCACTCCGCACACCATGGCTATTGCTGCCACGAGACACACAGCGACGACAAGGAGGTTTAGATTCAGACCCGGGCTTACGGTGACCTCTGAAATGTGAGTAAAGGTTGCAGTGGTTAACACAATTTGCTAAGTATACAATCAAAGCTGAATGATTGATATGTCTTACGTGATGCGCTCCTCTTCAGCTGCAGGGGCCCCTGGGAGATGAAGTGACTGCCGGTCTGGATGGGAGCCTCTCTTTTGCGATGGTGGTGGACCGGTGGAGTGACTGTGCTGTCGACGCAGCCCTGAGAGCAGCGGGTGTCGGGATTGTTCGCCTGGCATATGATGATTGAGCAGCTGATGAACACCTAGTAAGGGAAGAGACGAAAATGCATGATGATAATGCAGTTGACAGCAAAGCTTCACCAAAGGTTAAATGATAAAGAAAGATGAAATGTGTGGATTAAGCGCCACTGTAACCTGGTCATGGAACTGAATGAATCTGAAGGCCTCCATTTCAAACTCGACATACGGTTTGTGGCTTGAGAAAAACTCAACCGTTTCATCCACATTGCATCTGAAAAAAAAGTACTTGATTAATTTGAAAGGCAAACTGATTAGACACACTTGTCATGTAACATCGGCATGGGTAGAAAGTGTAAATGAGCAATAATGTTTGTAGAATCTCACCCGTTCTTGATGATGGGATAGGAGATTGGGTAATTGGGATTATCGTAAGGTGTAGCCACACACGACTCGAGGAAGATCTCAGTGTTTGGGACTGGAGTGACGGGCTCGATCTTCATGTAGATCTTATCGCCCACATTGTACTCAAGGGGGTAAGATTCTGGAGCCCTCATGTTCTGGAAGTTTTGAGAAGCATAAAACTCGAACTGATAGTTAAATGTGCCAAAAGCTTTTTCTGAAATGTTGACTGGTGGTCTGTGAGTATCAAACTCGGTTGTAACGTTGGTCCTTTTCTGGTACTTGCAGAGAATTTCAATTTCTAGCTGATTCTTTCTGGTTATAATGTTCCTGGGATCATCGAATGTAATGATTTTATTCTTGAAGATGAGTTCATTATTGTTCTCCTATAAAGAAACAGAAGATGGGAAATAGTTTAGCTCTGGAATTCACAAGATCTGATTGTTAATTTTGATTATAAAAACTGCTCACCTCAATCTGAGTGCCACAATCATTAAGAAGTGTGGTGGTGAACAAGTGGGTATTGTTGGTGGAAACCTGACAAGACTGATTTATCAGTCTCAAATGGTCACCATGGAGGTTTTTGATGGAGGATCTCTCAATTGTCACTGACATTGAGTTTTGAGTGCAGGTTACCTGTGCAACAGGTCCTGGAAATAACATTGACATTAACATGAAAATGTACATATTTCATCCGAGCAAGAAATTTGAACAACAACTTCATATGAACAAATGTGTAGTTTAAGATAAGTCAGAAATACTAGTAGTGGGATTTCCTGTACAGATAAATATTGTACATTTTGAATGTGTCTATTTGCTAAAGGTTAATTTTGTCAGCAAACAGAAAATAAATAACATAGCTGCAAGCAGCGATTACTGGGGTTCAAGCGGTTTAGGTATTTAAGCACATAAGGAAAAATACATTACATATTATTTAGCAAGTCTGTAACCACCAAAATCAATGATTAAAAAGCATTTTTGTCAAATCCAGGTAATTTACCATAGAATTATGATGTTTTTATAACGTTTATGACTGTTATAGCACCAGCTGTGGTCCAATTTCACTGAAACTTTGCATGCTTGTTTAGAATCACCAGTCGCTGTGCTCAACGGGTTTCGTGAAGTTTCGAGTTTTTGTTTAGGCTTTATAGGCTTTTGAGTATATTTGGACAGGCCCCTTTTCTAAAGGACCCCCTTATAGCTTGACTTAGAGAGTCTAGAGTCCAGAGTGTTGCACTGCGGTGTTTTTTTCCAGAATGAGCGAAAAACCTAGGACTAATTCGCAAAAGTAGGTTTTTCAGATCTTCTCAATCATTTAAAAAATGGTTTAACTGACATCAGTGTTTCTAGTGAGGCAAAGTTGTTCAGAACGAGGAGGTCTATCATACGATACGAATATCGCATGTATATGCGGAAAATCAAAATCGATGTACAATCATTTACGCCCTCAAAAAATGCCATACTGCCCCCCAGTGGCCGATTTCTTTCAAATTTCTCACAGACCTTTGGGACTGTGAGTCAAACAGGCCCACTGAGTTTCGTTCTGGTCGGCCTCCGTTACCCTTGTCTAATAGGTGCTCAAAATTCATCTGCCAGTCGCGGCCATGTTTTTTTGAGATACACAAATGTCCCCATAGACACTTGTGGCACTTTGGACCAAGACAGTGCACAGCGATTTTCATGCTGATAGGACAAATGGTTGCCTAGTTATAGCCATTTTTATGTTTTTTCCCCTCTTATAGCGCCACCAGGTGGCCAATCTCTGCAGGATTTTTTCCTGTGACCTCAGCTTGAGCTCTTACATATGTGTTTAGCGAGTTTGGCGACAAATATCTCATTCCATTCAGGCTTTTTACTAAAACTGGCCCTGCCAGAACGTTTTGGCGTCCCTTTGCCACGGTGAGTGGAAAGTTCAACTTTTTTTTGATTGTTATTGATATTCACTCTCCAGAGAATTTTTCTGCACTGGTTTGGTTCCGATCGGGTAAAAAAACCTAGGACTAGCTCACAAAAGTAGGTTTTGCAAAAAATGCGAAATACCAGAAAATTTCGCCAGGCTTACTATTGAATCTGAGGCATGTGTTTTGTCCAGCATGAGCCAAGAATTCCAACGACATAAGACACTTGAGCTTTCGACTGATGGTTTAGCAGTTATGAATGATTTTGTACTTTTGATTGCTGTAGGGCCCCCGTCAGGCCGATTGGGGCGAGCCTTGGTCACGTTGTAGGCAGTGTGAGTACTACCATCCCTCCAAATTTCAAGTCTGGACGACTTTCGGTTAGATCTGCATGATCAGTTTTACGTGGATATCGTTCATCCGCGACAATTCTAACAATTACAATATAGGGTACGCGCTTGAACCCCTAATAATGAAGTCACAAAATGTCAATTTTGATTTCATACACTCTTAAAAATAAAGGTTCCAAAAGGTTGTTTTTGCAGTGATGCCATAGAAGAACCATTTTTGGTTCCCCAAAGAACTTTTCAGTGAAAAGTTGCTAAAAGAACTACTTTGAAGTACATTTAAAAAATCTAAAGAATCTTTACTGACTATAAAGAAACTTTTCTGCATTTGAAAGTTTCCATGGATGTTTAAGGCTCTTCGTAGAATTACTGATGCCATTAAAGAATCTTTATTTTTAAGAGTGTATAAATAAGTTAAATACCTGATTCATTTGGGTGTGTATTATTATAAAAAGAAAATTAATTAAACAATTTAATATTTAATTTAATTTAATTGTTAAACTGATTTACCCACCTTCAGCGTCCACCTTTACAACAACGCACCTCATCTCAGAGTGGTAAATATCAAATCTTAAAATAGAAAGTTTTTATTAGCCATCATAATGTGATTTTACAGTGGTTAAAAAGTACATTTACTTAGTAAACATACCCATATTGGCCTTCTGCGATGAAGCAAAATGGAAAGTGTTGGCCATAGTTTTCTGCAGTTGGTGTCCAGTTAATCACATATTCCTCAGTGGTGGTTTTGTACTTTGTGCTGTTCAGAGGGCCACTAATGATGACATCAATGATTCTAGATGACAAGCCAAAAACATTGAGAAACTTTAATAGCGCACAACCCTGTTCCAAAATTTCAATTGCAATTTTATAATGACTGGCCATCATGTCCTGTGTACCTCTATAACTGTGTTTTTTTTGCTACCAAACTGGACAAAAGAATACAACTAAAAACAAAACTACAGACTGCTGGCCTCCAGGACTTTTGTGAAGAAACATCAAAGAGAGTATACAGCAATAGCACAACCTCTTTGAACTCTTGCTCTCTGGTAGGCGCTACAGAGCTTGGCACACCAAAACAACCAGAAGCAGTTTCCTGTTACTCTTACTGCCATAGCTTTAAATCTACCAGGAATAATATAAGTAGTATGCATGGCAGAAATATGCTATTCCAAATTCAAATTAAAGTATTATTTAAATTAAAAGCTTTTCTTTATTACCTAGAAAAAGATGCAGAAGCTTTCACTCTGATTTTAAGCTCTTGATTTACACGGGCCTGCAGGTGTTCTCCATGATGTGGTGTTGGATGGAGGAACCGTGGTAGATATTCACCCTCAGTGCAAGATGGTGCTGGACCATCAACTGAAATGCATGCACAGTATTTAATCAAACATATAGAGTAGTATTATTTGAAAGCATACTTTACAAAAATTCCAAACCTACCTTGCAGAGAAAACTGAAGAGGTATTGTGCTCAGTGGTGAAGTTGTTGTCATTGCTGCAATGGTTGATGTTGGATATATAGTAGTGGGTATTTTGGTTGTAGTGGGTTCAAGTGTGGTTGTTGTAGGTGTTCTGGTGGTTGTCGGTGATGTAGTAGTTACTGTAGTGGTTGTTGGTATCATAGTGGTTGTAGGTGTTGTAGTTGTAGTGGTTATTGTAGTGGTTGTTGGTAACATAGTGGTTGTTGTTGGTGTTGTTGTGGTTGCCGGTGGTGTAGTAAGTACTGTGGTAGTTGTTGACGGTGTTGTGGTTGTTGGTGGCGATGTAGTGGTTGTTGTAGTAGTTGTTGGCAAAATAGTGGTTGTTGTAGATGTTGTGGTTGTTGTTGTAGGTGTTGTTGTGGTTGTGGGTGGTGTAGTAAGTACTGTAGTGGTTGTTGGTAACGTGGTGGTTGTTGACAGTGTTGTGGTTGTTGGTAGTGATGTAGTGGTTATTGTAGTAGTTGTTGGTAAAATAGTGGTTGTTGTAGGTGTTGTGGTTGTAGTTGGTGTTGTAGTGGTTATTGTAGTGGTTGTTGGTAACACAGTGGTTGTTGTTGGTGATGTAGTGGTT
>JAHKKF010520537.1:5305-31308 GCA_019740295.1 Labeo calbasu | reverse complement strand
AGGTTGAGCCAACTTTTTTCCATTTCAACTGGTTGCAAGTGAGATTACTATATTGCCCACACCTGTTACTTGCCACAGGTGTCTAAATACAACTTACAGGAACATCACATGCTTGAAAAGCAATAATTTATTACTATTTTGACATGGTGCCAATAATTTTGTCCAGTCCATTTTTTAATTCTGTGTAAAATTTTAGCAAGTTTGACTTTTCTTCTCTGTTTTTTTGTGTTCGCAGTGCAAACAAAAACAATAAGCATGTGAATACCAAAACATTTGCAATTGCAACAATTTTCTGAGAGTAGTGTTGCATTTTCTGACAGAATTGCAAGGGTGCCAGTATTTTTATCCATGAGTGTATATACTGATTTTTGTGTCTCTTTTGGAGCCTGACAGCTTCTGGACACCTTATACTTTCATTCTACGACTGTATGGAAACAAGCAGCGTGAACATTCTTCTGAACATCTCATTTTGTGTTCTACAGAATGAAAGTCATACAGGTTTTGAACAACATGAGGGTAAGTAAATGATGGCAAGTTGTTTTATAAAGGACACACACTTGTGCCGTCTTTATGGGTGTGTTTATAGTGCCGCACCTGAGCGGCAGACAGTGCTGGCAGGTAGAACTGTTCCAGTGTGACCTCATAATCAACACAATCAGGTCACCATGGCAACCTCCATTTCATGTGACATTTCCTGGGATGAGGTGATTTGGCTTGTTATAGAGTGCACCTGCCACCATATGCACACACACACACACACACACACACACACACACACACAGAAACTCTTCATGCAAGATAATACAGTTTATAAAATAGAAACACCTGGTATTCTGAAGGATAAGCAACTAAAAACACAAATAAACCACTGAATGCATAGATTGCGTAGAGGAGCATGAACCTTTGAGAATTTGTCTTTATTTATTTTTTTTTTTTTAAAGCAAGATATGACACAATGGCCCAAGACATGTCTGTTTATACAGGCAGTTAGTTTTAACTTTCTATTCAGTCAGTTTCCACAAAAACATTAATCAGCACAACTGTTTTCTGATAATAAAACTGATAATAATCGGAAATGGTTTTCTTGAGCACCAAATCAGCATATTAGAAGGATTTCTGAAGGATCACTTAAGACTGGAGTAATGATGCTGAAAATTCAGGTTTGCAACTGATACCAGATAATTTAGATTTTTTCAAAAAAAAATTATATGTATGTATGTATGTGTTTATACATGGTTGAGTGCATAAGTTTGCGTGCCTTTTTTGCCTCCTAAGTTCAAAAATTCCTTTCAGAATTTATATATATATATATTAGTGCTGTCAATCAATTAATCGCATCCAAAATAAAAGAATAAAAAATAAATAAATTTTCTTAAATATATACATACGTGTGTGTATTTACACATACATAATAAATATACACAGTACAAGCACACATTATGTAAACAAAAACTTTTATTTTGGATTTGATTAATTGTGATTTATTTGTTTGACAGCACTAATAAATATATATACAAGATAAAACACTTTTAATTAAATATTGCTCTTTAGAAGATTGTAAGATTTCTGTCTGTCACAAACAACAAATAATTAAAGAAACAAATTCTGTGTGCCATTTGCCAAGACAATTCAAAATAACTGACTTTCTGTTGGGTTTTGGATTTTGCTGTAGGAGAATTTTTTTTTTTTTTTTTACCGAATTTCATACATGTATGAGAAATGTAGTTTGAGTGGCACTTCACTGAAAGTGTATAGGTGGCGCTATTAAGCCATTTTGCCAAATCTATTTCTAAAACCAAGATCAGACGTACATTTTTGCCACATCTGACGTGTGTGCAAAGTTTCATGACTTTTTCCAAGCATGTTTAGGCCCTCAAAAATGCGATTCATTTTAAAGAGGGTCCTCACACCGCGGTGCCTGGGCCCTAATCATGTTAAATGGCTTACTCTTTTCTTTTTTTTTTTTGCGTGTGTGTGTGTGAATTTTAATTTTCTGATTAAAAAATCTTGCACATTCATGCAAACGTATGCACTTAACTGCATAAATGTATTTTATTGGGTGTGTTTGTGTACAGTATATAGAGAGAAAGAGGAATAGATGACAGTCACTATGTCTAAGACATGTAATGTTGTGTGTGTTTTGGGACATAATCAATTTAGAATATCTTGGGAGCAGCAGTCACCTGAGATGTCTGTTTCTCTTAAACTTATTCACCGACATATTTTTGCTTCGTTCAATCACACAGACACATGTCCCACCCAACCCTCCCCCACCCTAAAAAAAGAAAGAGAAAGGTCCTCCCCTTTACCCTGAGAAACTTTCCCCCTGCCGTACAAAGAGGCGGCAAACCACCGGGAGAGATTAGCATGCAAAAAGAGATGCTCAGCAGTCACAAGCCCCCCCACAAACACCGAGTGAAATGTGAAAAGCTCTTTAATGCCCTCACATATCCCTTTTCCATCAACAGGGAAGTGTGAGAAGAGCTCAGTGCTACAGGTGTTCGTTTTGTCTTTGCTTGTCACACGCATACATGCATTCACACCATACCTTTACAACACATTAAGTCACGCATTACAATATACTTGATTGTTATAAATGTAAATTGACATTTAGGGCCTTTTTTTAGGGTATCGTTTTGAAAAATGTAATTCACCTCACCTCTTAAGACATACTAGATATTCTACTTTATCAGAAATATAATAATTCAATATAATAATAATATAATTCAAGCAATATTTTTAAACAGTAAGATTTTTGTTTTTTGAAAAGTCTCTTCTGCTTACCTAGCCTGCATTTATTTGGTCCAAAGTACAGCAAAAACGGCAAAGTTCTGAAATATTTTTACTACTTAAAATAACTGTTTTCTATTTTAATATATTTTAAACTGTAATTTATTCCTGTGATTTCAAAGCTGAATTTTTAGCATCATTGCACCAGTCACATGATCCTTCAGAAATCATTCTAATATTCTGATTTTCTGCTAAAAAAAATATATATATATATTATTATGTTGAAAACAGCTGAGTAGAATTTTTTCAGGTTTGTTTGATGAATAGAAAGAATAGCATTTATCTGAAATATTAATCTCTTACATTATATATATATATATATATATATATATATATATGTATACACACACACACACAAGTTTATACTCTACAAAGCATTTTTTATCACCCTACACCAAAACCGAGCCCTTATAGGAAACTGCGCATTTTTACTTTCTCCAGAAAATTCATTCTGTATGATTTATAAGACTTTTGAATTATGGGGACACTCACAATGTCCTCATAATTCACCTTCTCCTTGTAATACCTACGTAATACCCATGTCATTATACAAATGTGTGTCCTCATATGTCACAAAAACACGCACACTCACACACATACACTCACACACACTTGGCCCTTAAGAAAATAAAATAAGAATATAAAACAGACGGCAAGTTCCTCAAACAAGAGAATCATCCTGACCTGACAGAAATGATAAATGTTAACATGTGTGGCTTTAAAGGTCAAAGGTTGACTGAGGGTCAAGAAGAACGAGCCAGGGAAAAAAACAAAGTGACCCCTTTTAAAACATAACCTTACTGTCTTCTTGTGAAAATACCGCAGTTACCAATACCAAAAAACCTCAAAGCAACTACTAAGTGGCTGTCATTTTTTTCCTCTATTTCTTTTTGTACGTCACTTGAGATCTGCATGTTAGTATAAAATGCAAAATACACACTTGTAATCCCATGTGCTTCCTACCAGCATTCACTCACACAATCTACAATACACACACGCACACAGAAACACATGACATCTGATGCTACAGTACTTGTACATATCTCTACAAACATGAGGCTGAGTAACTGAACCAATGAAAACGAGTCTCGAATGCACCGTGTGACCTCATTTCCGTGCTGTAACGCCCTAAGATATTCAGGTCTCGAGAACATGTCAAGAACCAGCGGCGTGAGGAATGAAAATAAAAGTCACGGCAGCATCACCGCTCCGCCTAGTGATGACGTCACACCAGCCGTTCATCACACAATGCATCCGTCCGCGCCAAAAAAAACCCTGCTCGCTGTGTATTCTTATAATATTTAATAAGCACATCATATCAGACGAAACAACCGGAAGAGACCACAACACGTTTAACCCATACAAACCTGAGAGAATTTGCTCGGTAGCAACGGACACAGTGAATCAGCGCCTATGTAGACCTGAATACTACCTTTGTTTCCGTACAAAGAATATGTGCTGTAAAAGATTACTCTATATAAAGCAGCTTAAACCGCGTTTATGTATTATAGCACAGTTACTAAAAATGCCAATGAAAGCACCTATGTAGGTGTTTCGTCACCTATCCTACCTGGCTCGTCTCCGACACACGAGAGCAGCCGCCCCGCCCTCACTGCAGCAAATAACGGTCCACACCGCCATTACATAAATACCTTACGGAAAAAACGACCTGTTTGACTTCTGAGCTGTAAAACGACGGAAAGCAGCACTAACAACCACCTTATGCACTATATCTTTCGTTCGCAACCACTTTACGCCTGCTGAAACTGGACTCCTGCGCGAAAATAAAAATATAAACAAAACAACCTGTGTTCTAGCAACGAGCGCACAGCGAAATATCACTCAATATTGGATGAAAGCCAAATAAAAGGTAATCGGTTATCACTATGAGCGATGCGGACGACATGCACGTCTGCAATCAAACACCATCTTCTTTCTCTCTCTACCTGCACAAGTTGCCATTTGCCGTAGCGTGTGCTGGGCGCCTCTCTCTCGCTTCGCTCGGGCAGATCGCGTTTCACACACCGATTCCTTTCCACCGTCTGGGCAATCACTGCTCTGGACACGCGAGGAGTGTGATGAACGGTAAAAGAGGACATTGGCTCGCTCCGTTGTCTCCTCACCGTTCAGGTAAACACGTTGACGGCTCCTGAGCGTGTTACGTCGCAAGCGGATCCGCGCTCGTTGTCACACGCACGCACAGGAAAAGGTAGCACGGTGCTCATAACTGCACGGCGGACTATATTACCGGATTACCGGAAAGGTTATTTAAAGAGAAAGCAACGTAAAAATAAGAAGTCGGCAGCATCTGTTCAGTGTTGGACGTGGATGTTTAGATAAGAAGTGGCAATATGTAATTTTAAGATTACTGATGTAAGATAGCATAGATGAATTTGTAGGAAATTTCTCTGCAGACTGTAACACTTTTTGCTCTTATAAGGAAATGGCAAAACTATACAGTACAAGTCAAAAGTTTTTGAACAGTAAGATTTATAATGTTTTTAAAGAAGTCTCTTTTGCTCACCAAATCAAATGCCGATTTGCTGCTCAAGAAACATTATTATTATTATTATCATCATCAACATCAATATTTAAAACAATTCAGTACATTTTTTTCAGGATTCTTTAATAAAAAGATCCAAAGATCAGCTTTTTAAATGTATTTGTTTAATTTAGTTGTTTATTTGTATAAATACATAACATTTTCACATTTTACTGTTTTTGCTGTATTTTGAATCTACTAAATATAGGCTTGTGAGGAGAAGAGACTTGTTTAAAAAACATTAAAAATCTTACTGTTCAAATACTTTTGTCTTGTAGCGTATGTGTAATTATAAAGAAAAAAAGTTTAAATAATATTATCGCAACGTGTTGTTTGCTAATCAAAACATTATCTAGTAACTAACATTCAGCTAAAGATGGCTCGCTTTCTGGACGCTCTTAAAGGGATAGTTCACCCAAAAATGAATATTGTGACTGCCTAGTCACCATTCACTTCTATTACATAGTTTGCAATGAGAGTGAATGGTGACTGGGACTGTCATTTTGCTGAATATTTCCTAGACATGCAGGTTTGAAACAACACGTTAAAAGATAACAATTTTTGGGATGAACTGTCCTTTTAAGTATTTCATTAGACTTGTGAGCAAATGTTGACGGCTTTATGGCACCACCAACTGTCAAGAATACCAGCGACGTCATTTGAATGCAATAAAAGTTTATGCTATAGCATTGTATCTATTTTCTAGTTTTGAATGAGTGCCGCACTATTTGATTCACTCTACGGTACCAGTTTTTGATCAGACAAACTCTAATTGTGTCTTGAATCCAAGTAGTTTAAGGCACACGCACGCAGTGTGTCCTTCCGTATAACGGTCCGGGCAGACTCAGGTATAACGGTGCAGCACACTGGGACAGCCCAGCCCGCTCCCATAGTACACAACTTCACAAGTCGTCATTAAACTATTCCAAAGATAGAAAAAACAACTGGAGGAATTATAAAACAACTTTTCTGCCTTTCGTTCTTGTGTGTGCGAACCGATTTCAGCTTGTGGGACTCACCGTTGTTGCGTCGTGGCTGTGTCTGTTTTCTGCGCTGGCACCTGGGGCCATCCGCCATGATTTTTGCACTGTGTCTGAACGCTGCCTCGCGGATTGAGCCCCCTCTCCCCCCTCGGTTACCCCCTCCCCATAACAGGCCCCTCTCTGCACCTGGTTTACGACATTCTGCTTTACGACATAACCTTTTTATGCAGTGAGAACACACCTTCTCTGACGCCCCACCCTTTATGGGCAGCTGTCCACTTCCTTCATATCTGGGGCAACAATCTACATGTGTATTAAGCATTTATTACATTACAAAAATAGTTTAGAGGGACATTTACGGGGAATTTGGTTATTGTGCTATCGGGAGCGCCCCCGACAGGCTGGGAAGTCTGATGACGTAGTTGGATTAACTCTTTAAAATCAGTTTAAATTCAATTTAGTATATTGAAAGTAGTGCACAGAATTTGTTTTCTGTCTTTCATGAACAAAGATACTAGGGTTGGTTGGATGCTGTGAGGCAGCAAAACATTACGTGATAAAACCATTTTAAAAGATTATGATAATAGGATTATTTACATATCATAAATTATACTAAAATATGATTATCAGGCAAACGTGTGGTATAGTGTGGTTCTTATATTTTCTCTTGGTTAACATGTTGGTCCACAGCAAAACCTTATACATAAATTCTACTGGGAAATATAGGGTACTAGTTCATCAAAAGCCTAGTTTACTCAGAAAGTGGACTGTGCTGGCCTCTGCTGGAGGAAGTAATCTAGTGCATGTATGTCATCTCAATAATTATTACGTAGTATGCCACGGTTTAAACTTTTTATGTCAGAATAATTTACAAAAGCATGACTTTTTTACCTAAGTGGCAAAAATTTGCTTCGATACATAAGAGAGCTACAAAATATCATAAATTATCATTAATAAAATCAGTAAAAAAAAAATAATAATAATAATAATAATTACAGTCGGCAGCCAGGTGAGGTCGTTTTTAGAACGCTTCCGCAATGTAATAACGATCATCCTGTTGCCCTCTTGTCCGTTACTGTACGGTAAACAGCGGCAATTTTCTATGAAAACTGTGGAAAATGTTCTAACGTGATTTTTCGAATTTCCTGAGAATTCTCGTTGAGTTCAAACGGCGCCATATAGAGATGGAGGTGCCTGAGGGTGAGTAGAAAAGTTAAAATGTGATACATTTTTGAAGCTTCCTGCTGAGGTTTTGTCCCGCTCAATCTCGCTGCCACAAGAAATTGGGCTACTTCTTTGCCGACTTGAGAACTTGCAGATGAGATTAAAAAATCTATAATTAAAAGAAGCTATTTCTATTGATGATGCTAAAACAAATGGCCAGGGGTAAGATCTGCACCTGCTACGGAGACGTGGCACCTGTCCGGCACATCTATGGAAGTCGCTATAACATCTCGATTCATTTTGTCAAATTTTTGGTTCAGATTTTAATTTTAGTGACCGTGCGGAGGATGTTCCTGAACCCAAGAGGCGGAGAATAAATCCAGAACTCCATAAGCCAACTGCTGGTATTGCCTCTTGTTTTTACTTATGCAAAGATTTAAATTGAGCGTTGTCTTTGCTACAACCCATCTGACAATAAAAGTTTAAAATTCTGTTATTATTTTCCACTTATACTGTAAAATGTGATCACTTTAATCATACTTTAATCACGTACTGCTGTGTACTTCTGAATCTGAAGTTTTCTTGACATGATCTCTGACATGAACATGACATGAACCTAATTCTTTTTCAGGGCAGAAAGAACACCTAGCATTGTTGCCATCTACATTCCCCGTTACAGTAAGGATTGTATTTTCTGACCATTCCTCAATGCAGAATTACTTTCTGTGTAATATTGGTGGTTTTTCTTGCATGTGCAGCCTGTTTCCCGTGGGGTTTCTTCCTTGCTAAACTCCTATTTAGACCAGACTTATATTCTGATTGCATATGATTCTATTTATTAGTGCACCTGATTCTAACTTTAGACGCCTACAAATGTAATTTTTTCCACTCTGGAAATTCCTGTTTTTGTTTTTCTTAATAATGACTGTTGCTTCTTGTGCTGTGGAAAAAGTACATTGTAAGTAATTTGTTAAATGATATATGTTGCCTTTAATCTTTTAAAATTGGAGAAATGACAATCCAATATCTTTGTACATACATGTTGTAATAAACTCTTAACTTTTCAAGGTTTGCACTAACATTTTCAGAACACTGCTATCTGTTTCTTTCTTTCTTTTTCTTTTTCTTTTTTTGAAGGACGTTCATGGCTTTAAAAAAATCTTGCCAACATTGGAAGAGACTCCACACAGCCTGTCTGGGATGACAGGTAGGTCCATATTTTCACTTTAAAAATGAGCCTCCTGCTCTGATTAACAAAATAAATCAAGGAAATGTAATAAATTGGATCAACAGGTGACCTATTTTATAATTGGGCTAACACACATCACATTATTTTTGTTTGTATAAATGCTATAATTGCTCAGTTTTACAGTTGGTCTACTTTTTAATAAGGAATTATTAAGGAACATTAATTATACATTATAATAAGGCAATAGGTATAAAGCAATATTGGGTTATTTTATTTTATATATATCTGTATATTCAGTGCAATGAGCTCTTATACAGGAGCTTTAACATCTCTTATGAGGCAGTTAATAAGTTGTCAATAGTGTAGTGTTGTCCCATTTCTAGACATTGATTATAAGTATAAAATGCAATATATGTGATGTTTATTACAAAAATAGTTAAATATATACATTGTTTGAGATTCATTACTCAGGCTATATAGTTGTCTCTGCAAATTAAACTGTGAAGAAAGTATGTTAACATTAAAAAAGGACACACTTCAACAGTTTGCAGGGTGGATAAGTTAGTTTGACTTTAGACTTAATACATTTATCACTATCACACTTGATATCCCACTGAACTTGATTTATCTCAAATACTGTCATCGTAAAGCTGTATTGCGCTACAGCCTGACTAGACCTGTGTCCTGAATATATATATATATATACATTTTATTTTATTTATTTTTTTTGTTCAGAGCTCATCACACAAACATCAGATGACTCCTCTAAAGTAAAATATAAGAGGAAGAGACAGAGAGAATTCGATGAGAAACAAGACTTTGGTATGGACACTTCTTGTACTTGATCTGCTTAACACAATTTTCATTTTTTTAAAACAAAATAGTAAACATAAATGATAAATAATAAGTGTACTTGTATTGTTGGTTAATCAATTGGTTGTTGGTTGATTGTCCCTTAGGAGCTCTGGATATTGTCCAGCAGTATAAGCTATCAGTCAAAAGTAAGTATGAGAGTGTGTTGAGCTTCCTGTGTGGTGAACAAGAGTCATTTTCTGCCCTGTATACTGAACCAGTGATCATGCAAAAAAATGCAAATGGAACTTTTAAGAAAATCTGTGTGTCTGAGTTGCTTCAGTTGGATGATCTGGCAACTGTCATTCTTCGAGGAGACTCTGGCAGTGGTAAATCCATCATAGCTCAGAAGACTATGTTGGACTGGGCATCTGATGCAGTTTCTGTCAGACAATTTGATTTAGTTTTCTATCTGAGGTGTGAAGAACTGATGTGTATTTCTGAAGAGATGAACTTATTTGAGCTCTTGAGCTGCAATTGCAGTTTAACATCAGATGAGATTTCACAGATACTACAGCAGTCACCAGAGACACTTTTCATCATTGATGGATTTGATGAGCTGAGACTTACACAGGACATTTATGACATGTCAGCACACATTCATCCATTACAAAAAGCTCCACCTGATGTCATTCTTTGTGGCCTTTTGAGAGGTATCCTGCCAGAGTCGTTCCTGCTAGTCACCACCAAAACTAATGACACAGTGAACAAGCTGCTGAAAGGACAAAAGCGTTTCACTGAGATCATGGGCTTTTATGTGATGGAGGTGGTGAAGTACTTCATTAAACCATATTATTCTGTGACGGCAAATGAATTCCTTTTCACTGCCTGTTCCATTCCCGTTATCTGCCGGATCATCAGTGAGAGGGTCAAATTAGGTGCAGTAACAAGTGGACTGGAAACCACCACCTCCATCTATGTTGACTTTGTGTCCACTCTACTGGAGCATCACTGCCAGGATTTGAATCAGTCTGTCCTGAGCCTGCTGAAAAGTCTGGGTCAACTGGCAGAGAGAGGGATGCTGGAACAACAAGTCATGTTTAATGAGAAAAGCTTGTATAAATTGGATTTAGACCCTGCTGGCAGTCCATTCCTGTGCAGGTTCCTCTTTAAGAGAAGAATCCGCAAGGAGGCGATGTTCAGTTTCATGCATCTCAGCTTTCAGGAGTTCTTCACCGCTCTGTTCTATGTTCTTCTGGATGAAAAAGAGTCTCAGAGGAAAATAAGGGAGCTGCTTCGCACTGTACAGAGAGGATGGGCTTTGTCATCTTGGTCTCATAAAGACTTTTCAGTGGCAGATGTAGAAATAACATGTGCAAAGCTGCTGCAGCCTGTGATTCTGTTTCTCTGTGGTTTCTGTGAGAAAGAATGGATCCCATCATTCTTTCAAAAGCACAATATGGCTGTCTCTATCAGCATAGAAACCCAGCTTAAGGAATGGATCAATCAGTGTGCATGGAGATATCAAAATGAACACATGCTGTTCATCCTCCATTGTCTTCATGAGCTCCATGAGAAGAGCTTCATTGCAAAAGTTTTGGAAGGCTTGGTTGTGATAGATCTGTCTAATACACCACTAAAAATGACAGACTGTTGGGTGTTGAAGTACTGTCTACAGTGCTGTGAACAAATCGAAAATCTGAAACTCCATGTAACACCTGATAACCTGAAGATGCTCCAGCCTGAACTGTGCCGCTGTAAAGAGCTGTGGTGAGTGAAAGTCCAGACATTGTTTGCCTTAAGTACCGTCATCTCATGATTTTGCAATGATGTAAATCTTTTTTACATGCCTTAAAGGAGAAGTCCACTTCCAAATAGTAAAACTTAACATTTCACATTGACTAAACTTAAAATTTTAAGGCAGCACGAACACGTACTTCTTAAAGTTAAAACAACGTTTTTAAGTTGTTGTTGTTTTTTTTACAGTGCATAAAGAGTATTAAATACCTGATATACTGTTTTCTTTCTACTTAAAAGGTTAACGATGGATCGCATTTCAGAAGATGTCGTTTGTTTGATAACAGCTGCTGGTGAAGGAAAGTTTCTGCATAAACTGATGTAAAGTATTTTTAATTTAAATTTAATTTCTGAATAACACTGAACAAAAGAAATGAGTTACTGCTGTATTTAATGTAATTTGTATATTTCACACATTTTATGTTTTGTACATGTATAATGTCATTACCAACTGCAGTAATGCACTTTATATATTTTTAATTGCCAGAATAAAGATGCTTGAAAACAGTGGAAGTCCATTCTGCCCAGAGACTGTGTCAGTCAGAGATAATGACATCAAGTAAAAAGCACCATCATTATCTCACCTTTTACATAATGAAGTGTAGTCTGGTGCTTAGAATAAACCTACACTAATGTTTGTTCATATCTCTTGCTGCTTCAGGTTGTCTATTTGCTCATCAGTGATCACAGAAACAATAGAATTAACTCTAACATGTCCACACTCATTAATTAAGACCATCACGTGGGTAAAATCGCAGAACAAACGGGCAATGAACAATTACAGACATTTGTGAGTGGAAGCTTCATTCATTCTTTTTAACCCATAAGAATTGCTGTCATTTCCATCATGCACAGAATTTTAGAAAACAATTGAATTTTTTCCAAAAGGTTATTTGGTTCATTGAATTGAATTGAATTGAATTGAATTGATAGGGGGAACATCAACAACAACTTATTTTGTTGTTGTTGTTTAGTGGTCTTGAGGAAGAGGAAGTTAATCTGTTGAGGTTCCTGGAATCCGTGTTTGGTTTAAAGAAAGTCTGTCTGCAGCTTTCAAATCTGACTAACACACTGGCAGATCGAGTTCTGTCCCTCATTCAGGCCTGTCCCAGTCTGATTGAATTCAGGTAACTCAACAATCTGCCCAATTACGTAGGTTTTATGTAGTTTTTTTATCACTGTGAAAAATTCATTTCTAAAATAACAATACATCACATTGCCCATGTAAACTAGAAGCTCTAGCAGTTTTAAATTCTATGCAGTAAATTTGTTATAAGCTGAAATATATTTCAGCTTAAATATCAGAAAAAAAAGCCTTGTGAAAATCCAGTACCTGATGGAACCATTGAAAAAGATGGGTTTGACTCTGACTGTGTAAGTTTTTATTAAATATATTATTATGATATGGACATTATTTTCCTGTAGAGGATAATTAATAATTTTGCACGATAGTCATCATCCATGTTGCATGTTATTCTAATTAGCTGGAGGACATCCCTGTTTATTCAGTCAGATGTGAAGGGATTCAAAAAGGAGTTTAAGACAAAGAGAGAAAAGACTGAGAGTAAAAGTAAGTTTAACAGTTTTGTTGTTGTTTTAATAATTCAGACTCCTGTCCATTGTCCTAAAAATTAAAAGATTCACAAGTGGTTGCACATGTTTTCTGTGGTAGCTGTTATTTGAGTCTGTGGGATTTACTGTTCTGTTTAAATTGACCTTTTTAGTTCCTAATGAAGTTATTAGCCAAGTGGCTAGTAATGGTGTTTTATTAACCTTTATTTATTTGTTCAGTTTAATTAAATTGTTTATTGAACAAAATCCTGTTTTTACCTTTAATTTTCACTCTGGTGTGTTTTAATTTCACGGCTAAAAATGCAAATATCATCTCAGTGTAATATTTAGTTTTGAGTTTTTAGTCCAGGCATAGTATTAAAGGCAGATAATGATCAGTTTTCATTGTAAAAATTAAAAGCCACTTTTTTAAGCCACTGACTCATTTCTAACAACCATTCTGGACATGAGCATCGGTGCAGTATTGTACCAGACATACGATCTGATCTGATTTACTTTAAACTTGTTGATGTTTGTCCTTGTTTGAATTGTGTTTTGTCTGACAGTAGGAGAGAGATTAGATTCTGTGCCATGCTCATCAATAAAAGTCGAATCACCACCTCGACAATCAGTGAGTAGCACCTGTGCCATTGAGGATTTCTTTCTTTCTTTTTTTTCTTTCTTTTTTTAAAACCATCTCCAGATGCACAGTTCATCACACACAAATGTCAGACTGAACTGCAGAAATTAAACATCTTTTCAGTGATAGTATTTTGAGGATAAACTATTCCCTTCTTCTTTTCTTTACTTCAGGCTTCAGAAGATGCTAAAGTGTTCACACCTGAACTTATTCAGAGGGGTGATGAGGACAAACACAAGAATACATACAGGTATTGATATATACACTTTTGTTTAATTTTATGTTTGTGTCAAATCGAGTTAGACTTTGTTTTGTTTTGTTTTTTCTTTCTTTTTTTTTTTTGCATAATAAAAGATGCAGGTAGTTATGACTTCTTATGAAAATGGTTATTCTCTCCTCCAGGTTTCTGTGTCCACATGCTGGTCAGTTTCGTTGCAGTCTGACCAACCTTGTGTTTGTGATGGAGAATGAAGGAAAGGTGCTGTATAACATTGTCTCGTGGGATTCTTGTGTGTTAGATGGTTTGGGTCAGATGCAGCCTGCAGGACCCTTGTACAACATTGACTGTGCCGGGGGTTCAGTCTCACAACTGCACCTTCCACATTGTGAAATACTCTCTGGTATTTTTATTTCTACATATTAAATGTATTATTAATGTTTTTCACAGTGACTTACAATTGTATAGAATTCATGCAATAGTCAAATTATTTGAAACTGCAGTTATTTGTTGATATCCATGTAAAAAATCAGCAAGGAGTGAGATGAGAGATCTTAATTATCAAATAATACACACTTAATGTACAAAGGTCATGAATTTTACCAAATAAGTTTTAACAAAATTCTTACATGTATTTTTCAGAGAAAAATAAGGACGGTTTGGCTGTAGCACATTTTACTGGCGGCAATATAGAAATGATACAGCCATTCAATGTCACTAAAACACATGTGATCATAGACATCAAAGACCTCTCCATATATGGACTTATAAAAAAGATATTTCCTCGTTTCCCCATTGTTGCTCAAGTGTTGCTGTTCCTTCGACCCGTAACTGTCGAGCAGAAACAGAAAATACTTAATGTCCATTTGCTTCCAGGGAATGTTCCAGTATCAGAGGTACTGCTGTCTGAACATATTGTTTCTTTGTGCTTTGTCTTTTTGCCATTCACTTTGTTTAACAAGTATTCTAACAAAACCTGTATAGAATGCAACATTGCATCTCTTAAAATAGTTTGCATTCAATCCTGCTCAATTAGCTGCATTTGTACAGCATAACTCAACCACTGTAGTTTAGACACCACTTTAAAATGACTGCACAGTGCATTTAGATGTTCTAGCACTTTTTCATTTTATTAAAGTCTGTGTAAAGCAAAATTTATTATGTGTTCTGAGTTTGTCACATCACTGAAAAATGTGTTATTAACCACCCAGCCAATTATGAATGATTTAAAAACACTGCCAAGTAAATAAAATAAGTGATCAAAATCTTGAAAAAATAAGCAGTGTTCTCTGCTCTCAAATGCCCCCAGCCCCAATTTCTATACATAATAAAATTCTGTAAATATTTCATTTTTTTGTACTGAAATGCATTGTGAATGTAACTGTTTAAATTAACATTTGATTCATAATTACCCTTTTTTGTCCCCTCAAACCCTCCCCCCTTTACTCAAGGTCCAGCAATGGCACCAGGATAAAGCATACATCGAGACAAGTTCACAATGTCATCTGTTCCCTGGCAGAAAATACAGTCTGTGTTGTCAGCCAGAAGATTGTGAAGTGCAACCAATAGTAAGATAGTATTTAATCTGTAACATAGTATTTAATCAAGAATACGTCATACATAGCTTGCACATAAATTATATAGCTTAATTCAAGTGTGCTATTAGATAATTAGCACACTAACATTAGAGAGTTGATGTACATTGGGGATGGGTATTGACACAGATTTCATGAATTCCAATTCAGAAGCTCATAATTGAGTTGAGATTGTGATCTTGATTTGATTTGATTCAATGGATATTAGTTTTCCTAAGGAAATAAATATTCTCATTTGGTACATTATTATATTATAGGTTAAAATTAACAATACAAATACTACATTTAATTGCTATTTATTTTCAGATGTAATAGTCAACACTCAAAAAAATCATCCAGTTGACTATAAGGCGATGTTAATTTATTATAAACATTAACCATAAGATTTTCTGTAAAGCTGCTTTGAAACGATATGTTGTAAACATGAGACTTCAGAAAAGTTAGAAATAACCACTTCATGTTGGTGTTCTTTTTTTCAGAGCGAGGTGTTTGAGTATAATAAATTTAGCCAAAACTATCATCCCATGTTTGAAGTGTTTCTGAATGTCAACACTGAGGAGATCAGATTGGGTGTTTTGGACAAAACTAAAGATGGGAAGGAAGTGTGGAACAGACGGCGAATCCTTCTTACAGGTAGTCATGAAACTCGCTCTGATGAAATATTTTTTTTTTTTTAGAAATAGCTACACAAGCTACTAACGAAGTAGCCAACTATGCTTTAAAGAAGCAATACATTGTCTAAATATATAAAAGTCGGATTGTGCATTTATTTTGTGATCAGCAGTATTATAAAATCTGGCACACAAGCATGATCTCTGTTACAGTGGCATCATTAAACAGATAATCTTACACTAAATGGATAAATTCAAACCAAACACAACTAATAAAACTAGAACAATGTCCATAATGAAGAAGTTGTGGTTCATATTTTTTTTGTTTCTGGTTAATTTGCATGAACAGTCCAAATGTTACATCCCAGCATTTACACTTGAAATGGATTGTAGGCTTGCACCTAGCAACAGAATTTAAACCGTAACTTTAAAATGTGAATATGACAGGTATTTCTGAGTGATCTCATTTGTCTTTTTTATTTTTAGCACCAAGTCAAGGTGTAGAACCTCATGTTCAAAGAAGGCTCACAGGTTTGACTTAAATGCATTAAAATTCACAACATTTCATTTGGAGTTTTATTCTTCTGATTCTTTCAAGGGTTTCTGTGGGTCTTAAAATATCTTAATTTGCTCTTACACAAATATAAAAAAGTATTCAGTTCATAAAATCATGGCATAAGATGTTGCATGCACTGCAAAAAGAAAGCCTTCCACAGTATTTTTGTCTTGTGTTAAAGGCTTGTTTTCTGAAAGACTGAGCAAAGTTAAGTGAGTTTATGTTTAAAACAAGAACAATGAGGTATGAAAACATCTCCCTTTGAGTTAAGTTGATTTTTAAAAGTGAATACAACAAATTTTCTGTTTCCTATATATTTACATTTAGAGAACCTATGATGTGTTGTGTTCCTTAATTTTTTTTTTACTTGGTCTTAAAAAGATCTTTAAAAAATGTTTAAATTTACCTTCATAAAACCTGCAGGAACCCTGTCTCTCACACACAAGCGTAACTTGAAGTAACATGAAAGAGTTCCTTCTCTTTAAATCTTCTTTTATTTTCCATCAGAATCTGAATTTGTGAATAAACACAGAGAGGAACTCATTCAGAGAGTTTCATCAGTGATGGCGATTGCTGACTGTCTGAAGAGAAAAAACATGATTAGTAGTGAAATGTACAGTAAAGTTCATGCTGCAGAACCACGGCAGGAGAAAATGAGACTCTTGTTTGATGCTCTTGACTCTGGAGGAGCTGCTGTAAAGGCAGAATTTTACAGACTGCTGAAGGAGAACGAACCTCATCTAGTAGATGACCTGGAGTCTAGACTCAGTAGACCACACTAAGAGACTGTTTGTCTATATTCGGGGATCGGATGAAGCAAGAGATGTCATTTTATTCATCTTTGAGTTTCTGGAGGAGCTGGACACATTCATATCAAATTGTCTTGATGAACAAGGCCTCATGCCATGTTCTGTGAATAGTCTTTCAGAACAAGGAATCTCTGTGTGTAGCCCATGTATGTATGTGTACTGCATAACAAGAACTGTTTGTCTGATCATTCAACTGTTCATTCAGCTGCTCAGACTTATAATATTTGGAACATATATTTTTTCTAAACACAACCAGTCAAACATTTTTGAAGAGTAAGATTTTGTATGTTTTTTTGTTTTTTTTTTAAAGAAGTCTCTTCTGCCCACAAAGCCTAGATTTGTTTGAAAGTATAACAAAAACAGTAACATTGTAAAATATTTTTACTATTTAAAATAACTCTTTTTCTATTTGAAACAGTTTTCTGTATTTCTATTAAAATATAATTAATTCCATTGATTTCAAATGTGTCTTTTAGCATTACTCCAATCACATGATCCTTCAAAAATCATTCTGTATTCTGATTTGCTGCTCATTATTATTATTGTTATTATTATTTATTATTTGGATCTTTCTATTTATCAAAGAATCCAGAAAAAAAAAAAAGTACTCAACTGCTTTAAATATTGATGATAATCAGAAATGTTTCTTGAGCAGCAAATCAGCATATTAGAATAATTTCTGAAGGATCATGTGACACAGAAGACTGTAATTTTGTGTTATTTTGGATCAAATAAATGCAGGCTTGGTGAGCAAAAGACCCTTCTTTACAAAAAATTAAATAAAATAAAAATCTTACTGTTCAAAAACTTTTGCTGGTAGTGTATATTTTGTAACATTTTAAAACTAAATTATTTTTGTAAAATAATGCATATAAAATGGCCAAAGAAGTAATGTATGTCTTTTTATTCATCTTTAAGTATCTGGAGGACCTGGACACATTCATATCAAGTTGTGATGAACAAGGCCTGAAGGTCCATGTCATGTTACTTATTTAAACTATCAAAGCAATCAACCTCTACTTAGCCTATGTGTAATGATGGGTCAACAGAGTTGGGATCCATTTGCAGCGTTTATTGATAATCAACGTTAGACAGGCGAGGTCGGAACACAGTAGACAGGGTAAACGTAGGTAAGACAATACTCAGAGTCGTAAAGCAGGCAGAAGGTCGGGGCAGGCAGCAGACAGAGTAAACAATAATCCGTGTAACAAAGCAGAGGGTTCCAGAGGCAGGCAGCAGGGTTCAGTCAACGGGGAAACAGTCCAGAAATAGTCCACAATAATCCAACACAGAAATGAACGCTCAGAAATGTCAGCCGGGGCAAAACAAGACTTCGCACTGGAGAAGCAAAACCCGGAAGTATTTATAGGGGGAAGACAGGAAGTGATAGTCCATGAGGTCAGAACCAGGTACGGGGCTTATGGGAGATGTAGTGAGGGATGAGAACTAGTACTCAGGCGATGATGACCTCTGGTGGCGATCGGGGGGAACCACAGAGGTCGGGATCGTTACACTATGTATGTGTAGCTACTGCATATGGAGAACTGTTGATTCTGTCATTTAAATGTTAACACCTTAAGTGTAACACATCTTTAAAAAAATAACTGACAATTATACAATACCAACTTTTACAATAATTTTACATACTTTTACAATACCAAAATTGAACTGTCCCCTTTAAATTTGATACATTTAAAATTTGCCTAAAATCGATCGTACTAAATGTGAATGTATCTCATTACATAAATGAACAAGGTAAGGTTTAAAGGTTTTTATAAATAATTAGACTAATGTAGTCAATGCAAGCGTATTACAGGCTGTCATGATGACGAAATCAGCTCCGTATATTAGACATATTAAATATATTTGATTTAAATTGTGGCATTTTAGCCTAATCATCCTTTACACAAATAAGAAAACGTGTATTAGTAAAACGAAAGACAATGGCCTATTATTTTATATAGATCCCCGAAACTAAGTTGCTTTGGCATACTTCCGGGTTTCCCCGTGATTTTTTTTTTATTTTTTGCAGTTATGTACATATTAATATATACATCTCACAACAGAAATAGAAAAAGCGTATACAGGGAGAATTAAAAAAAAAAAAAAAAAAAAAAACACAAAAGAACAAGTGCATGTACATGAGTAAAAAGGATCTATGCCAGGGATAAAAGAAAAATTAAAACATTCAATTAACCAAATTAAATTGACAGTGCTTCTTAGACACAGTCTTTTTAGCTTTTCTGTTTGTAATATTTTGCAATGTAGTACCATATTGTTTAATTTCTTTAATACAATGTTCACAATTTGGCTTAGCTTTAGTCCATATCTTTATATGAATGTGATATTTTCCAAGTAAAACAATTAGTTGGGTAAGAAAAATTGTACTTTTAGAATCAATAGTATCTTGTACAAAAAAGAATACAACATCATGCATTTCTATTTGTATTAATGTACCAAACATTCTAGAAATAAAGTTAGAGACATCTACCCAAAATCATTTTGAGTATACACATTGAAACAAAAGATGAGTCACAGACTCTTTAACAACACCACAGGGTTTCCCCGTGATAGGGATTGGGGAAATCACAAGGTGACGTATTTGATATGATATCGGATGTGGGCAGGGTTGTATAGGCGATGGTCGTGATGTCTGACGTCACGCGTGGATGCGGAGGGGCGTTGGTTGTTCACCGCAGGCTGCAGCGAGCCCTACATGTGGTCAAAACATGCACAACAACACTACCTTTTACTAATCAGTTGCAAATGCTTTACTGAAAATGTCGCCTGCTGTGTTGAATAAAATTAACGAATCATCTAATACGATTACATATGTTGTCTGTACGTGTTAATTAATCTAATAATTAATTGCAAATAACTGTATTCGGTTTATTCAAATATGTCATTAAAACGTCTACATCAGCGAATCACTGAAATTTAGAAACCTTCACTTGACTTTGGCAGAAGCAGTTTGATACCTGCTCCGAATCATAGATTCGAAACAAATGATTCACAAATGTTTCGAAGTTTCACGAAGCGCGTTTCGAAAGTGCCCATCACTGATACATCCTGTTGCCGTCTACATCCGTTGACAACAATCATTGTCGCCTTCCAACAGACTTTCCTGTAATGTGTTAACCTTGTTTTCATATGCCCTTTTGCATTATTCAGTTATATTTAGTTTAAACAACGCCCTAGAGATGGAGGGTCTGGACGCTGACAGTGAGTAGACAAGCTGGGATGTTCAGTACGAGCGCATTGTTTCAGTTGCGTTTGTTACTGCAGAATCTCCGGCCAACGAAATTGTATTTTGCCCGAGTTGTGAGCCTGTAATCTGAATTAAATGTAATTGATTCAAACTTGTACTCAGAAATAATGCCATAAAACCTATAATGAACCCAGTTTTGTTTATAAAAATAATGCAGAATAATATGGATTTGTTTAAACCATAAAACCATTGCTGTCAATAAAGAAAATGGGACATAGCTGAGACGTCCCAAAATCTTTTGTAATTAATGCATTTTTAAGGCAATAAAAATACTTTTTTTTTTTTTTTTTTTAACAAAATGGCTTCAGTATTGTAATGGCTAAAATTAACCACAGTAAATGTAATTTTAAAAAAAAATTCAGAGTACATCATGAAGACATCACACTCAAGAACTATACCCAAGAGCCTGAGGAAGCCTAAATTGCAATGTAAGTTCATTTAACACCCAAGTATAATAACCATCAGATTTTTCATGGAAGTAAGGATGTGTTTCTGTTTCTGCAAAAATAATGAACTTTGTTTTTTTTGTTTTTTTTGTTTGTTTTTATTCTTTTTTCTGCATCATGTTTTAATTTATGTACATCTGACATGAACTCGGATTGTTTTCAAGTACTGAATACCAAATTAATGACCCCTAAAGCTACATCCACCATGACAGTAAGAAGGACTGAAGGTGAAGTAAGTGAAATGAAAGCGTAAATTTTTCTGTCATGTGTGTTTGAGGACTTGAGACATCTTTATTTTCAACAATTCAATTAATCTGTACACCTGAAGCCATTTAATGGTAAACGTAGGGGTCTGCTAACTTTTTCCACACAGAAGATGCTGTTTAAGCTGTACTAAATATTAATATACATTCATATTGTCATCTGTTAAATTATATTACCTTTTATCATTGACTTTAATAAAACTCTTACCTTTTTTTTTTTTTTTTTGAAGCCTTGGAGTTCCTTTGCTGAATGTGGACGTTTACGCAGCTTGAGAGGTAGGCTCATATATTTGCATTAAAAATGAGACCTCTGCTTCGACTACCAAAAATATAAAAATAAATAGCAATATTTTATATGCAAATCACCAGTTGAAGAACACAGAACACCTGAGGTCTCTTAATGCATACTTTGTGGGGGCCAAGAAACCACACTGCAGAATGGGCTGTTAAGTTTAATGGTTTCTCGTGCACATGTAAAAGTCTGTATATTTTTTTTATTTTTTGCAAAGGTCCTTGAGGCTATCTAATACAGTACTAAGAATATTCCGAGAAGAAACCCAAAATGCTTATAACCTGCATTTTGCATAAACAAAAGGTACATATTTGACAATCATTAAAAAATAACTAAACAGCTGCCATGAAATCTCACTTTCTGTGCAATAAATTTATTTTCATTAAGTTCTTACAATTTCTATTATAAAAAATTTAATACGTGCAAAAGTCTGGAAACACTCTGCTTTCTTTTTTCCATACTTTTTCCAGACCCGGAAAATACTTAAATCAAATTTAATATTTTTCCAAACCCTGTAGGAAGCCTGAATAAAGTTTTTAAAATGTAGGCTAATGTCACTAAATAAACAAGTATAAGTTCACCTAATTGTCAGCATGTCTGCATCTAGTAAACAAATAGTGGATATGCATATAAATAGCCTTTTAATTAACAGATTAGAATAATGGCTGATAGTTAGACGTGCAAGCGTAAAAGAAAATCAAACTGGACACAAGAACGGCCGTTGCTTCTTGCCCAACTTGTACATGAAGAGCAAAACATAATTAAATTAAAGGGAAATCATTTGAAATGCATTCAAAATGTTTACATTTCGAGGTGGATTGTCGGCAACAGCCATTTTAGGATGATTTGTGATTTGGTTTTAATGACCTAGGAGTCCTCTTTGGAGTCCCCTAACTTTTTACAGACGTAGGAGCTGATTTTAGCGCTTTGTGAAGTACTCTTAAAGCAAAAATTTAGGAGTCCTAAAAAATTACCGCCGTTATTTTGAAGAGTTTCTCTTAAATCGGCAATTTGGGAGATACTTTTACCCCTAAGATGTTTTGTGAATGCGACTCCAGATCTTTAGGACTGACATATCTCAATGCGAAAAGCAGTTGCTATAATGCATTATTAGCTTATTTATATGTTGATGTAGTGCAAACTCTTGTCAGTTAATCATCTGGTTTTCCTGTAGGAGTTTGGGAGACTGTACATCAGTACAAGTTGTCTGTCAAACAGAAGTATGAGAGTAAGTGGAGCTTTATGGCTGGTGAACAAGAGTCATTTTCTGTCCTCTATACTGAACCACTGATCATTCAGAAAAACAGAAACGGCAGTTTTAAGATCACCCGTGTGCATGAGTTTTTTCAGTTGTACAAGGCAGTGACTGTCATTCTTCAAGGTGACTCTGGCAGTGGCAAATCCTTTATAGCACAAAAGATCATGTTTGACTGGGCATCTGAAGAGTTTTCTGCTGGTCATTTTTATCTAGTTTTCTATCTGAGGTGTGAAGAGCTGATGTGTGTTTCTGAAGAGATGAACTTAATTGAGGTCTTGAGTTGCAGCTGTAGTTTAACGTCAAATCAGATCTCACAGGTGTTACAACATTCACCGGAGATGGTGCTTTTCATCATTGATGGATTTGATGAGCTGAAACTCACACAGGACGTTCATGACATGTCAGCAAACACTGATCCGCTTCAAAAAGCACCACCTGAGGTTATTCTTTGTAGCCTTATGAGGAAATACCTCATCCCTGAGTCCAAACTGCTGATCACCACCAGAACTACGAACACAGTGAACAAGCTGCTGAATGGAGAAAAGTGTTTCACTGAGATCATGGGTTTCTCTGAGAAGGTGGTGGAGACGTACTTCCAGAAGTTCTTCAAGAAAGAGTATGACTTTGTGAAAACAAATAAAACCCTCCTCACTGCCTGCTCCATTCCTGTTATCTGCCAGATCATCAGTGAGATGTTTAAGGTTGGTGCAAACGTAACAAGCAAACTGCAAACCACCACCTCCATCTATGTTGACTTTGTGTCCACTCTACTGGAGCATCACTGCCAGGGTTTGAGTCAGTCTGTCCCGAGCCTGCTGAGGAGTCTGGGTCAGCTGGCAGAGAGAGGGATGCTGAAACAACAAGTGCTGTTTGATGAAAAAACTCTGAATGAAACCATTTCAGACCCTGATGGGAATCCATTCCTGTGCAAGTTCTTCTCAAAGAGAACAATCTATCAGGAGACAATGTTTAGTTTCATGCATCTCAGCTTTCAGGAGTTCTTCACTGCTCTCTACTATGTCCTTCTGGATGAAGAAAAGTCCCAGAGGAATCTGAGGGAGCTGCTTCACACTGTAGAAAGAGGATTGGCTTTGTACGATTGGTCTGATAGGGAATTTTCAATGGCAGATGTAGAAGTAAGACATGCGAAGCTGCTGCAGCCTGTGATTCTGTTTCTCAGTGGTTTCTGTGAGAAAGAATGGATCCCATCATTCTTTGACAAGCACAACATGGCCCTTTCTATCAGCATAAAAACCCAGCTTAAGGAATGGATCGATCAGTGTTCACAAAGATATCAAAATGAACACATGCTGTTCATTCTCCATTGTCTCTATGAGCTCCATGATAAGAGCTTCATTGAGAAAGTTTTGGAAGGTTTGGTTTTGATAGATCTATCAAAAATGGCTCTGAAAAGAACAGACTGTTGGGTGTTGAAGTACTGTTTACAGTGCTGTGAACACACCAGAAACCTGAAACTCCATGTAACATCTGATAATTTGAAGATGCTCCAGCCTGAACTGTACCGCTGTAAAGAGCTGTGGTGAGTGAAAGACACCTGACACATTCTTTGTTATTATTATTACTAATTGCACATTCGTACTGCAATCACAGTGTACTACACTCTTAAAAATAAAGGTTCTTTATTGGCATTGATGGTTCTATGAAGAACCTTGAACATCCATGGAACCTTTCAAATGCAGAAAAGGTTCTTTATAGTCGAAAAAGGTTCTTTAGATTTTTAAAATGTTCTTCAAAATGATTAAGAACTGTTCACTGAAAGGTTCTTTGGGGAACCAAAAATGGTTCTGCAGAAACAACCTTTTGGAACCTTTATTTTTAAGAGTGTAACTGATGTATACAATTGTAATACAAGCAAGAGATACAGTAGTAAATATGAACACAGCTGTGATTCAGCTTTGAAGATCTGTTCAAAAGTGCTCACATACTTCAGGCATTCAATATTAACTTTGGTCATTCAGAATTAGTATATGTATAAGCATTATTAAATCTGTTACCTGATGTACTGTGCTCTTTTTACTTTCAAAGGTTGATGATGGATTGCATTCCAGACGATGTTGATGGTTTGATTTCATCTGCCGGTAAAGGAAAAATTCTGAACAAACTGATGTAATTAAATTTACATTATATTACTCAGTATATTTCAAGTTTTTTTTGTACTATCTAATCATTTAATTACTAAATGCACTAATGCGCTTACTAAATGATATGCCTTTAATTTAATTGCCAGTATAAAGGAGCTTGAAAACAGTGGAAGTCTTTTCTACCCAGAGATCACTGTGTCAGTCAGAGATGTAGACATCATGTAAGAAACTCAATCATTTATGTGTGTACAAAAGTGTCTCATCCTAACACTGGGTTTTTAGTATAAACTTATGAAAATTATTTTATATCTCTGCCTGCTTTAGATTGTCTGTTAGCAGGTCAAAGATAGAGACATCATTGAAGATCATTGAATTAACTCTATCCCGTCCAAGCTCAGTGGTTTCCATCATCAACTGGGTAAAATCACAGAGCAAGCCGGCATTGTGCACGTTTAATCTTTTGTAAGTGGAAGCTTCATTCTACAGTATACTATATATTTGCTGACATTTGCCATTGTGCAAGCATTTCAGAAGGCAATTAAAACAATAAAAAGTGTATATGTTAATGAGAGAAAATCAGTTTATTTCATTGTATTTTTGTTCTAAAAAATAAACCATGTAGATATTTAAACTTAGTGCTTGAGATTCAGCCTTTTACAAATATAAATTCATGTAGATTTTGTGTTTTTTGAAAAAGGGAAAAGGGACTGTTGACGTTCCTGCAATCAGTGCTTGATTTGAAGAAAGTCTGTCTGCAGGTTTCGGATCTAAATACATACGGCCCTCAAATCCTGTCTCTCATTCAGGCCTGTCCCAGCCTCATTGAACTCAGGTAACAGCAATATCTGAACATTTTAGTAGGCTTTATTCTGTTTTCTAATGAAAATTTGACTTAAGTTTTTCCCAAGTGCTGATATTAATTATCACAATAACCTGGTGGTTTTAAATAATTATGTTTTTTCCTAAGCATTGAACACAGTGAAGCAGAAGCTCTTGCTGTTTTAGAATAAATGTAGTTAATCTGAAATCTTTTCCAGTGTAATTTTTAGACATCCGTTCATAATGCAAATCCAGTCCCTGAAGGAATCACTGAAGCAGATGGGTTGGACTCTGACTGTGTAAGCCTTATTTATTAGAT
>JAHKKF010520534.1:0-11653 GCA_019740295.1 Labeo calbasu | reverse complement strand
GATTAATTAAACGAAACATTATGTAATGATGTAATTTAAAAATTTAAATAGACCATGTTTTTTGCCACATTGATTACTATTTGTATAACCATAGTTTTACTACAAATACCATGGTTAAACTATGGTTAGTGTTGCAAGACCGTGGTTAATTTGTGGTTACCATGGTTTAACTACAGTAACCATGGTTTTTTGGTGTTATCTGTAGTTAAACAATGGTTAATTCTCATAAGGGATGGTGCTGTAATCATACCTGTGTACCAAAACGATTACAGGTGCTCAGTGTGTTTACCACCTCTAGTGTTAATTCCTGAAAGTGCAGTGATGTGTAATTGTTGGTACGTTTTCGTTATGAGATCAGGTAGGATTTGTTTGTTTCTTTCATTTGTGTTGAAACGTTTTTATAAGATTCACTATTATATAAAAGTCTCGTTACATGGAGCTCAACTAGGACAACATCCTAAGAAACAGACACAATAAGGTAGAACAAACTGGTTGTGTGTTGGTATTTTGATTAAAAAGGATTGTTGAGGAGAACAGAAAGGTGACACCCTGGCAAAGAAAGTGCAGTGATATGTAATTGTTGGTACGCTTTTTTATCATGAGATCAGGTAGGATTTGTTTGTTTCTTTCATTTTGTGTGAAACGTTTTTATAAGATTCACTATTATATAATAGTCTCATTACATGGAGTTCAACTAGGACAACATCCTAAGAAACAGATACGAGGAAGAACAAATTGGTTGTGTGTTGGTATTTTAGTTGGCATTTACTCAGATACAATCATTTTGACTCTGAACTGCTGTTATTAGTGAACATTGAGCTGCCTTGACTTGGAAGTGAGGCAGATAAATGTAGCAGACGGGGGTTTGTCTTTTCCCAAACATGCCGTATTAAAAAGCCAGGAATAAACATAAGTGCCGTATCAATCCACTGGTCTTCCAGTCATTACTTAAGCAGCGAAGAAGATGAATTAACAGAGAGTGTTGATCCACACACCTATGCACAGATCACACACATACATCACGACCGCTTACGATTACGGCACAGTAAGGGCAGACATCTCTAAGGACCCCCAGCACTAAGGTAAGCTATCATAGGGTTAAAAAAAGAGGCTTGGTGGCAGGTTGGTGTAATGGACTGCCAAGTAGCTGCTCAGAGGTTGGTGATTGATGCCTTGGTGTTGATGAATGCTAACACACACCCGCCCAAGTTAGTGGTGAGGTGACAGCTTTATTGATAAATGAACAGTGGGACATGTGGATCTCATCAATCTCAGCCTTTTTAGCCACAGAATAAAGTCCCCCATTGCCATCGGCGACCCCGTCCGCTCCAGACCGAGCTTCCCTCATGGACTGTTAAATCTCACTAGGGACCAATCGAGATCAAAGATCCTGTTGCAGCATGGACAAAGGAAAACAGGAAATGTCAAATTAATTTAAACTGTGTTGTCCGACGCATGGCGGTGATTATGGGCATCAAATGGACTCCAGCACAAACTTAATTACTTCATTAGCAAGATAGCGTCAACAACCTTTATTTCAGCCCTCAATATTAATAAACAACTATCATCATTAAAAGCGATGACATTCAGCTAGAAAACAAAGACTGAAAGCTCTCCCTCACTTATCGCCATCTGCAATCAAGTTTCTCTTGATCTTTACCCAGAAATCCTTGCAACTTCTAATGAACAGCCGAATAAGGGGAGAAAAAAAGACACCAAATCATTTTAGACGGAGCGAGCGAAAGAACAACAGATTAAAATGGGGCAGAGAGAGAGCGGTTGAGCAAGAACGATAAAAAGGATTGTTGAGGAGAACAGAAAGGTGACACCCTGGCAAAGATAGGCTGCGTTTCTGCCCTGAGAATGTCAACGCTGTCAGAAAGCTAGAAGGAGCGAGAGAACGAAGAGTTGTAGCGATTAAGGACAGCGTTGGCCTGCAGTCTGACCAAAGCGGGAGATGATCACACACATACTCGCAAATATATCAGCCGCACCACATTGCCACAGACCACAGGGAGAGCAGAAACATTACAGATTGCGTTATCGCCAAGGCGCACGCGCATCCCAAATTGTGCATGTGCGCGTGCAAAAATGCACTAATTTCTGTTCAAATTACATTAGCGCACAATAAAAGTGTACAAACACAAAAACTCATCTAAACACACGCACTGTAATCTCAAATGACATGCCGCCTCATGGGCCTGGTGAGCAACAGTGAGCACGGATGACTTCATTGAGACAATTACCCCAATTAAACGTAAATGTCATAATTATCATACACAAGCAGAGCTGTTAGAGAAACCACGCGGCTGTTCTCTCTGAAGCCGGCGCATCTGTCGAACGCCCGCTTTCTTCTCCCGACTGAACTTTAATAATGACGGCTCTGAGCGTTTTATTCGCCGCGCCGCCTTTGTCTCGATGCTGTCACCAACCGTCGGAGGCAGGAGGGCTTTGATCACAAACCTCGGTGTATTCGGGAGCCATTGAACGGTTGAATAGCTTTTCCCGGGACAGAGCAGAGAGAGTCTGGAGCTTTCAGACAGGAAGGGGCGAAGTGGAGAAGAGCGGAACTCAATCGGCGGGGGGCGTTTTTACGGCGTAACACTCATTCAGATCCATTCAGAAAAGCACAAAGGGACAGGAAAGGCAAATAGGGAGAGAGTGAGTCAGTATTCATTTGAAGCAAGATTAGATCAAGATTGCAACACAAAGTGACAGGGGCTTAGTCTTCGACGGCGTTGTTCGCACAATGAAACGTTCTTGCAATTTGCTGATGAACAAAGGAGACGGCCAGAAAAATGTAAAGAAAACGGCCCCGGTGTATTAAAGCAAACAACTCACTCATCATTGCAGGTATGAAAGATTGGTTCTGTACTAAAAACAGACTCTGCTTTGAAGGTGAAGAGATACTTCATGTTGCGTCGGCCTGTATGAGAGTGGTTTTGGAAACCATATGTAGCATCACCCAAAAGCAATTGTTTTTGGTTACAGATGAGTCTGATCTGCTTGGAGAAGTTCACTTCCAAAACAAAAATTTACAGATCATTTGCTCGCCCCGTTGTCATCCAAGATGTCCTTGTCTTTCTCTCTTCAGTCGTAAAGAAATAGTTTTTTGAGGAAGACTTTTTAGGATTTCTCTCCATATAGTGGACATCTATGGTGTGTTTGAACTTCCAAAATGAAGTTTCAATGCAGCTTCAAAGGGCGCTAAATGATCCCAGCCAAGGAAGAAGGGTCTTATCTAGCAAAACGATTGGTCATTTTCAGAAAAAATATATAATTTCTATACCTTTTAACCTCAAATGCTCATCTTATTTAGCTCTGCATGAACTCTGTGTATTCCGGTTCAAGGCAGTTGGGATATGTCGAAAAACTCTCATTTTCTTTTCCAACTTCAAAATCATCATACATCGCTGTTTTTGTAAAGGGCATTTGATCTTCTTTGTATGTTCACTTTGTAAACACTGGTTTGGTACTTCAGCAGCGTTGTAGGACGATTTTGAAGTTGGAGAAGAAAATGAGATGGGAGTTTTTCGACATGCCCTAATTGAGTTTACGCAGAGCTAGACAAGATGAGCATTTGAGGTTAAAAAGTATTGAAATTGTCATTTTTTTTTTAGAAAATAAAATGCAGTTTCAAAATCATTCTGATGGTACTTCTATTATGACTTCTAATACTTCTAACCCCCAAATGTCTGTACTGGGAGTACATATGTGGGTACGAAATTCTGCAAAAAGGCTGGATTGGTTTTAGGGTTGCAAAGAGGCAGAACATTCTGGACGGTTGTCAAAAATTTCTGAAAGATTCAAAAATGTCCTGTAAAATTTACTAAATTTCTGGTATGTCATTGAAACTTACTGGACATTTTCAGCTTCTTTGCAATCCAAACTGCTTTATGGCAGCAACAAATGTATGTGTACATGTACAGTGAATTTTACTCACTTAACTGCAAAACTGCATACAGTCGTTAAGCATAGAATACTGTTTCCAGGACTTTCCGGGAGTTTTGAGCACTCTTCATTTATAGCACACCGTTAAGCAAAGCTTTTAAAAACTGTGTACTACAGTCTCTGGGTTCATTGTGACCCAGACACCAATATTTTAACGACTCAGAAAAGATGAATCACTGTCTGGCCAAGCTGAGATATCAGTATGTAGACAGAGATTTGGCTAATGAATTTTATTTTATTTTTTATTTATTTTATTTATTTTGCAGTCTGAAGAAGCGTTAGGATTAGAAATGGTGACCCTTGAGGTAAAGTGTGTGGGATTTCAAAATGTTGAACTCTATGAGAGATTTATTTATGAAATAATAATTATTTATAAAAAAAAAAATCATTATATTACAATATGCCATCATTATGATAACAGGACAGCTGTTTTATCCTGACATTTTCTTTTAATTTGGTACTCTCACAAAAATGTAAAAAAATAAAAAATAAATAAAGTCACACTATATTTTAAGGTCCAATTCTCACTATTTCCAGACCATTAACTACAACTTTTGCCTCAATAAACTCCTAATTTACTGCTTGTTAATAGTAAGTAAGGTAGATGTTATGTAGATGTAGATGTTCCCTAAACTAAAGTCTTATATAAAATTTTATATTATTCTAATACAGAAGTGGAAAAACATGCTCATTGTGGGTGTTTTCAAGTCATTGAATGAGTGAAATTGCATTTTAATGCATTTCAGAATAACTTAAAACATCAGGACAAAAATTTGTCCTGTCATTGACAGCCTAAGCTGATTTGCTAGTCTTTTTTTCTTCTGTGGAACACAAAAAATAATGTTCAGTGCATTGTTCAAGTTGTTTTTGGTGACCATAAGCTGTAAAATAGACATCATAAAGAGGTCTGAACAACATGTATACTGTATTTCAAGTCTTATGAAGTCAAATAGTATGTCGTTCTAGTCATAATTCAATAAAAATCTTGCTTAAAGGATTAGTTCACTTCCAGAATAAAAATATTCTGATGATTTATTCACCCCCATGTCATCCAAGATGTTCATGTCTTTCTTTCTTCAGTCGAAAAGAAATTAAGGTTTTTGAGAAAAACCTTCCAGGATTTTTCTGCATATAGTGGACTTCAATGGAGGTCAGCGGGTTGAAAATCCAAATTGCAGTTTCAGTGCAGTTTAAAAAGACTCTACATGATCCCAGCTGAGGAATAAGGGTCTTATCTAGTGAAACGATCTGCCATTTACCAAAAAAATATAAATACTTTTTAACCACAAATCTTGCACTAGCTCTGTGTCCACGACTTCACGCATCACGTAATCTCATTGGAAAGGTCATGCTTGACGTAGACGGAAGGCGACCCAGTGTTTACAAAGCAAACATGCAAAGAACGTCAAACACCCTTTACAAAAAAGGTAAAACAGCGATGTCGAACGATTTTTTGATTTGGAGTTTTTCTCCCTACCCTATAGTGATGGGAAGTTCGGATCATTTTACTGACTCTGACCTTTGAGTCTCGTTCAGCAAAATGAACAAATCTTTTTTGAGTCATTTCGTTCATTTCAGCAAAATATAATTAAAATGTTACGTGTTATTTCTCTAACACATCTACTGCATACACAAACGTTGATCACACTACAAACAAGACAAAACTATAATGCTATAAGAAACAGGAAAGATGAATTCATTGTTTACCCAAGTCTTTAGTCTATGATTAGCTCACCTCACCTCTTATCTGACAAGTTTTCGGGTTTGAGTCGCTCGTTCATCACGTGACAGCCCCATAAGCTTAACCACGAATGCAATGTGAGCCAGAAAAAGAATTGATTAGTTTATCTCTCGAGTCTTCGGGTTCGAGTCGTTCGTTCATCATGTGACAGCCCCATAAGCTTAACCTATGTTGTCTCAGCCGGAAAGAGAATTGATTAGTTCATCTTTTGAGTCTTCGGGTTTGAGTCATTCGTTCATCTATGCAGTCTGATCCGGAAAGAGAATTGATTAGTTCATCTCTTGAGTCTACGGGTTCGAGTCGTTCGTTCTTCACGACTCGAAACAGGTGAAGTAATTCCAGGCCTGTGTCCCTATGTGCATACTATCCATTTTAAATTCGATGTGATAGTAGTAATTTTCAATACTATGTAGGGCAGATAGGGTTGATAGTATGCACCTCGGGACGCAGGGCAGCACAGAACCTAATAGGATGTTGCGCATGCGCGACTGAACGAATCACTCCCCGAGACAACTCGTTCGTCCCGAGTCACATTAAAGATTCGTTCAAAATGAACGAATCGTTCAAGAACTATCCATCGCTACTACCCTACCAATTTAAACTRAAGTACACAGACGAAGAACTAACCTCACGTGATCTTTCCAAAGTGATTACGTAATGAGTGAAGCTGCGGACATGCATCGCAGAGTCTTTTTTTTTTTTTTTAGAAAATGACCTATAATTTCACTAGATTCACTACATTTAACCTAAATGTATTCTATGGACTAATTTTGTAAGAAATGGAACGAGCAAAATGAGCTAACCATACTCATGCTCTCACACACAACAGATATTTGCACTCGGATTTCTTAGAATCTCCGAGTGACAAAATCTCAATCGATCGCACTTCCATCGAGACGGCAAACAGTTGCGCAAGGGTAGAGGTGAGGGTCACAATAGTGTTAGTAGAGCTGACACAACACTGCCGATCGGAGTCAACACAGTGTTTTCTCTCTGTGTGTTTAATGTTTGCCTTTGGGAGATGAGGCCCATTGGTCCAGTACGAAAGGACAGTGTTTCCGTGACAGGTCAGCCAACTGTCAGAGCGATGGACTCTCCGTACAGCCCTCATTTCTCGTGACTTGAGTGAAAAACACAAACGCTGGCAGCAGGCAGGCCATCATTCCCGCAATCCGTCAGCGGGCTCGTAAAGCGGCCCGCGGTGTCGACTCTGATGCATGTTATTCTCCATTCTGATACAAAATGAAAAATGAATGAAGACATAACTGTCAGAGAGATAACGGCAAATTACAAGGAACGGCAAAGAGAACGTAATAGCCTACATTGTGCGCTTTTTCTCATAATCCAGAATATGTTTATGGGCTGTCATTTTTCAGTGTTAGTGAATATTAAAACCTGCAGCAAATGTATAAAGAATGTTTCCTGACAGAGTGGCAAGACGGCTGAGTTATGAGTTATGGTGATGTCTGATCAGCACTGGTTGTTTGTTTTCCTTCAGATGGCACGAACAGCGGGAGTTCGTGTTTACCCTAAGTTCTATGTTTCTCTTCTCCATCGGATAGCCGTAAACGATAGCCCTAACTGGCTTACGTTCATTGATGCTGAAACCTAATTGACCTTCACAGCCATTAATGAGGTAAACATACTGTACACATTGCCTCTGATTGGTTCTCTGGAGAGAAAAGAAAGCATGAAGACAGTTTTGAGGTGGAAAGATGTGAGCGGTGGCTCTGGTGACCCATGAGGGTGAAATGTGCTAATAGGGCTTTGCTGGTGTGATGTGAAGGTAGAGCTAATGTCAAACGAACCTACAGACTGTCCATCAGTGCATGTGTCCATGCGGGTCAGCTTATTGAAAGGTCAGGATTATACTAAAGGCAGAACGCTGTTTAACTTTCTCTATGGATCACAGACATAGGCCTGGAGGGATCTGAGAGACAGTGCAAAAATTAACATAATTGATTAGGAACAGATGAATACACAAACACCTTGCTGAAAAGCACACGGGTCAATGATGTACACTAGCATTTAAACGTTTGGGGTCAGTACATTCGTTTTAATTTGAAAGAAATGAATACCTTTATGCAACAAGGATGCATTACGTTAATCAAAAGTGCTGTTAAAGTAATTTATAATGTTTGTAAAGCTGTTCTTTCGAGCTTTTTTTTAGATTCCCGAGAAATATTTCCACAGAAATATTTCAGTGACTTTTAGTCTTCACTAATCATGCATAAATGTTGCTTTCTCAAAAACCCAAACATGTACGTTCATATTGCTTACATAATTTTTGTAGCCTAGTTTTAATCGGACTTTAGCCATTGTTTTTAAGATACTGAAAAAAGCACAAATGTCAGGGCATGTCAAATCTTCTCCAGAGCCCTCAAACCCCTTAAGACCCCAAAGGGTTAAGCACTACAGCTGTTTTCAACATTTATGATAAGAAATGCTTGCGCTTGAGCTAGGGCTGTCAAACGATTAATCGCGATTAATCGCATACAAAATAAAAGTTTGCCTAGTATATGTGTTTGTACTGTGTGTAATTATTATGTATGTATAAATACAAACACATTCATGTATATATTTAAGAAATATTTAAGTATATGTATTTATTATATTTTGTATATAATTTATATTATATATAAATACAAATATTTTGTACGTAAATAACATATTTCTCTTAAATATATACATTAATTTGTGTGTATTTATAATAATTACACACTGTACACATATACTAGGCAAACTCAAATTTTTATTTTGTATGCGTTTGACAGGTCTAGTTTGAGGACCAAATCAGCATATTACAGTGATTTCTGAAGGATGATATGATTTTAAAGATGACAGCAATGCGTCTGCCATCAAAGGAATCAATCACATTAAAATAGAAAACAGTTGTTTTGAATTGTAGTAATATTTCACAATATTACTGTTTTGATCAAATAAATGCTGCCTTGGTGAACATAAGAGACTCCTTTGAAAAACATATTTATATACAATTTATTTTATTTTATTTATTTATTTTTCGGAAAGGTGACAAGACAGTCATTGTGTGAATTAGTGTCATGGGATTTTAAACACTTTTTGTAGTTTTTTGTAAGTTTCAAATGAAATAAAAGTAAACTATATTTTCACACACCTTGAATAGTTGAGTGTATAATCATTAGTTTTTTTTTTAAATGTTATTTTTTGAGGTAAAAAGTACTTTTTGCACACATCATGAATTATTTAAAAGTATGCAGAAATTGGTTTATTCATACAAAATAATTCATACATATTTCATGAATCAGTCTTGTTAAAAAATATTTTTTAAGAAATAAGAATAGGAGCCTTTTGTCATTATCATGATAACAGGACAGTTGTGTCATTCTGACATTTTTGCTCCCTTGAAAAAATGTCAGAAGTAATTTTAATACAGAAGCTAAAAACATGTTTGTCATGAAAGTCATTATAAATGTGAATTGCATTTTAATGTGTTTCTGAATTTAAAAGACACAACAAAAATTAGTGTCTCAAATGTCTCAAAATAAAATAACATATTAGTCAAAATAAAATAAAATAAAATAAGTTAAAATATTAGTCAAACTAAAATAAAATATTAGCTAAAATAAAATAAAATATTAGCCAAAATAAAATAAAATATTAGTCAAAATAAACATGAGAATTTGCCAAAATAAAATAAAATATATGAGCCTTTTGTCATTATCATGATAACAGGACAGTTGTGTCATCCTGACATTTTTGTTCCCTTTAAAAATGTCAAAAGGAATTTTAATACAGAAACATGTTTAAAAACATGTTTATCATGAAAGTCATTATCTGTGTGAATCTCTTTTTAATGTATTTCTGAATTTAAAAGACACAACAAAAATTAGCGTCTCAAATGTCACAAAATAAAATAACATATTAGTCCAAATAAAATAAAATAAAATAAGTTAAAATATTAGTCAAACTAAAATAAAATAGTAGCCAAAATAAAATAAAATATTAGTCAAAATAAAAATGAGAATTTGCCAAAATAAAATAAAATATATGAGTCTTTTGTCATTATCATGATAACAGGACAGTTGTGTCATCCTGACATTTTTGCTCCCTTAAAAAATGTCAAAAGGAATTTTAATACAGAAACATGTTTAAAAATATGTTTATCATGAAAGTCATTATATGTGTGAATCGCTTTTTTAATGCATTTCGGAATTTAAAAGACACAACAAAAATTAGCGTCACATCATTGACCCGGCTGGTTTGCTGGTCTTGACTAGTTTCCATGCCAGGCTGATCTAAGATCTAAGTGTTGGTTTTAATTTCTAAGAATGTGAGATTAGACTGTGAAACCACCTAAGAACAGCAAATATTAGCTTTTTTTTTTTTTTTTTTTTGGCAGGGCAGGCCAGCATTTCCAGCCTATGTGGAAAAAGTTATTTATTTCTGGCAGACATGAAAGGATATGAAAAGTCATTTGAGACACGATTCAAAGACCACAACAAATAACTGAACGCTGTTGCTTTATCTGTGCCTTTTCAAATGGTAATAAAATGCCTGGGTTGCTATTCACTATGATATGTAAATACTCCCTCCTGAAATGGCATTCACATGGAACAGTAACATCATCGGTTTAGATAACAGCCACTTCCTGATGAATATCAAAGGTTTGCTACCTTTGTTCATCAGCTGAGGCGGTGGCAGTCGTTTCCGCTATTGCCTGGATTGTGACAGACTAGATCAGTACAAAAGGTGAATTCCCCATGACCAGGTACATGAAGACAGACACAGACACACAGACAGACAGAGAGTACGGTTCATCAAAAGGAGGGATCTAAGGACGTGCCATTCTCAGACGGCAACAGAATGAAGAAACGCAGACTTGGTATTTTATCTTGAGTCTTCTTAAAACTTTCCGTGCGCGTGACGCAATTCTTACACTTTGTGATGATGTAACAATCGTATTTAGCCAAATTAGCAGAAAGAAGGATGAGTCAGAGACTCGGAAGCAGGCTTTATGCCTGCTGTTATTGGATGCTGTTTGAAAATAAATCAAGAGACATTTCAGCAGTCAATTCATCATAAGGTTTAAATTTCTCTCCACTGAGAGCAAACTGAATTTCAGCAGGCTTTTTGGCAGAGCTGCAGTCTTTTGAATACGTGGCTCAGAAAACTAATATTCTGAGCTCAAGGAAGCAGCCTTTGAATTTTTTTTGACCCGGACATTTTTCGCAAGGAGGAGGAGAGAGTCTGTTGACAGCAAGGAGATACTGAGTAAGGACGACTTTAGAGCGAGACCTCTCCGGAAGCACCAGTTATCGCAACTGACACTTTACTAGAAGAAGGTCAAACTCTGCCAGTCATTTCACCTGCCATGAAATGAGTCTGACACCATCCTCAATGCCACAAATGAAGAACGCATACAAAAGCAGAATACTTTGAGTAGTTAATGAAGCTGTAACCTCGTTATCTGGGAACTAAAATCTTATCAACAAAATTGTACATTTTTTAGTTATTATATTATTATTATTATTATTATTATTATTGTAAATAATGAAGAAAAATCATGTTTTAAATAAAGCATTGTTAATAAAATTGACAAAAATTGCAATTAATGTGTAATAATGCACTAAAAATTTTTTAAAGTAGTGTTGTTCTTAAGTAGTCAATGTCAAATGATCGAAAAGCAAAAAAAGAATATTTGCCAAAGCAAAATAAAATATTAGCCAAAATAAAATAAAATATTAGTCAAAATAAAAAAAGAATTTTTCCCAAAATAAAATAATAAATAAGATAAAATAATATTAGCCTAAATAAAAAAAAAAAGAAAAAAAAACCATTAGTCAGAATAATAAAGAATATTTACCAAAATAAAGTAAAATATTTATGTTTAAAAAATAAGGTGAATTTACGAAGTTGAACTTGAATTAATTTATGTGTGTATATATATATATATATATATATATATATATATATATATAT
>JAHKKF010520532.1:0-13731 GCA_019740295.1 Labeo calbasu | reverse complement strand
CCAAATTACTTGAATCAATTTTTAATGCACGTCAATGTAATCAGAACACAATTTCGTACATTCCAGTTCCTCTCTGAGTAAATATTTATGGCGCTCCCTCTATGCCGTTTCTCCATCTCTCCGTGATTGCCTGCGATGTGCGCGGCGTTCTCTCGAGGCTGAAGGACGCAACATGCTGGAAATGTTGATAACACTGGCATGAACCAGAGCCGCCATACAGAATTTCATTTCCTAGAACCACCGCGGAGCCACAAAGCCTACAATCCTCCCCAGAAGTCTTACACAACAGCTTCCCTCTGAGATGTTCCTTAAGTGCTCACTCTGGACCCTTTTATAATGGAGCTTTTCAATAAAAAGTCTTCCCTTATGACTAGCTTTTTAATAAAGTGCTTTTCAAAGAAATAAAGGCATGTGCAACTCAAATACAGCTCTGACTGTTGGAATAACACTGGCGTGAAAAGGCATTGTTTCCCAAAGGACACTTTTCAAAACGGAGAAAACGGTGTTGGTGGTGGTTTTATAACAATATTCAGCATTTTATTTTGCCTCGTAATGAAAAGCCCGGAAAGCAATTGCTCAGAAACTGACAGGTGCTAATTGCCTGAAGGATTAACATACATTTATGCAAATTCCTGTCCTCATATTATCCTCCTGCACTGCAAAACTAGTCTTTCCCAAACCATATACACTCGCTGGGAATCGCTCGAAGCATGACGGAAAGACAAACAACAGCTGGCATGTAAATATATCTTGTTAAATATAACCGTATCTCCTCCTTTGCTACCGTCGCGCCATCTGCAATCGCTACCGAGGCAGAACACGAGGGATTTTGGGTTTCAGCTCACGTCCCGCAACATCATCTTCTCCCTTCATCTCTCGATCCGCTGCAAAACCGGCGCCCCTAGCTGCCCTCTAATCCAGCTTTAGCCCTTCCGCTGATCAGGTGCGTCACTCTTAACACAACTTCATCAGTGCCGGCGGGGCACAATTGGCTGGATAAATGATAAGATTTCCACTCGATTTCTGCTCTGCCTTATTTCACCTCTGTACCTGTGCTCTGTATCTGTCATGTTGCTTTAAAGCGAACGCTGTGATACTTTGCTAGCCGCGTTTTCTGCTTTGGACCTGCTCGCTGGACGGTCGGCGTCTTTGCATATTAGATTTAGAGACGATGATGGCTCACTAAGGAAAAGTAAACAGAGCGAGATAAGATATAATCTTACTGAAGCACTGCTCACCTCCTCACGGCAATCTGAAGTCCTTTAGGATGGCTCCTTGGGCAGAGGCTGTAAAAAAAAAAAAAACAGGAAGAAGAGATTTTGGATTAGACCCGTGTTATTATGTAATTAATTTTTACTAAATAACATGAAAAATATGGCCCTTGACTTTACAGTCATGCAAAGGATTTCAAATGGTTGAGAAACGTATAAAAAGCATCATTCTATAGCATAACAGTTTATTAAATATTTTTTTAATTGGCTGAAATGGTCTATAACCTGAAACAGCTCATCTTCACTTCTATTAGTTCCCCCAAAGTTAAGCAATAGTGCAAAACAAATTTGCAAGAATAAAACACAAAACAAGCATTTCATAACTTAACCTTTTAACTATCACTCGCCCCCTCAGAGGGAACGAAGTTTACTTAACTATGTTACAATTAAATTCTAATATAATCTAATATCGTTGGAAAAGTCTAAGACTCCTAAATAGTTATTTTACCACTGTTATTTGTTACAGATTATGTAGGAACAGTAATAGATTAATTTATAACAAGAGTGCACCTCAAAAATCTACATCATAACAGGAGTTCTGAGTCCCTGTCATGTTTTAGATATGATAAATTATGTCAATTGAAAGTTTACAACCTCTAAACTCATCCTTTGAAACACACCTTAAAATCTGACATTACCTTATACCATGAAAATTGTACTTTAAAATCACATTAGAAAATGTATTTGTTCATGAATTACAACAATTTAAGTTTGGATAGTGCACTTTCATGTATGTGTTCAAACATGGGGTGACAGTTAAATGGTTAAGTTTAATGCAATTAAAAAAAAATAAATAAATAAAAAAAGGAAAACACTACTAAACTACAACTAAACTGTGTGAAAAATATTTCCAAGATTAAAGTTCAGAGTAAAGAGGCTGTTCAAATGTGCAAATTGTGATTTGTTTAAGAGTAATTGAATTAAATTTATTATGTTATTGAGACTGATGAGTGGTATGTATTTTGAGATTTTAGGAAAGGCAAGTTCTTTTTTTATATAGCACATTTTATACTGTGGTATTTCAAAGCAATCATAAAAAGTTTCATAAGAAATATAGGTAAGTAGTAAAAATGAGAAAAAAGAATTAGTTAAAATTAAATAAGATTATCCATTAAAATAAAAATGAGGACAATGAAAGAATAAAATAATTAAAATAAAAACAATAGATGATTAAAAAACATTTTAGAAAATTAAATTAAATTAAATTAAAATGATTACGATTAGCAGCAATGTCAGTGACCCTGGACCACAAAACTAGTCACAAGGGTCAGTGTTTTGAAATTGAGATTTATACATCATCTGAAATCAGAATAAATAATTATTTTCCACGTATGGTTTGTTAGGATAGGACAATATTTGGCTGAGATACAACTATTTGAAAATCTGGAATCTGAGGGTGCAAAATAATCAAAATATTGAGAAAATCACCTTTAAATTTGTCCAAACAAAGTTCTTAGCAATGCATATTACTTATCAAAAATTAAGTTTTGATATATTTATGGTAGGAATTTACAAAATATCTTTATGGAACATATTTGGCATAAATTTTTTTTGATAATTTTGACCCAAACAATGTATTGTTGGCTATTGCTACAAATATACCCGTGCTACTATGACTGGTTTTGTAGTCCAGGGTCATGTATTAATAAATAAATCACACATAATAAATTTAGCCAAATCAGAAAATCAACATTATGATCAACAGTATGACCCACAAAAGACCTTCATAAATAAATAAATAAATAAATAAATCCTACTAAAATATATGGTTAAATTAATAGTGTGGCTGTTTTTATTTAATCACTGCCCAGCAGTGCATGTCTGCAACACTGTCAACTCCGCTAACATTGCTAATTCAGGTCCTTTGCTGTCTGGTTTAAACTCTCAAAGTGCCTTAAATTAGCCAACCCTGTATTCTGCACTTCACAGGGCTTTTTTTGAAGTCTATACTCTCAGATCAAGTAGAAGAAACTTCCAACTTTCCACTTGCTCGTTCAATGTTTATAAAAAACCTCTTAACCCCTCAAGACTTTGAGTCCTTCATTGGCAAGCTCTTGGATCTTGGACCCGCTACACTCATTGGCATGCAGAAGGCTCTGTAAGCCACTCGTTGGCACCCGTGCTGATTGGCTCATCACTGCGTCATTCACAATGGTGTTGACAGTGCCCGTGATTCTAGGGGTAGAGCTGCTTTTTCCAGTGCCCGCCCGCCCGTATGCCTCTCCGCCCTGGAAGTCTGGCGCTATCTGCGAAACCCTTCACGCAGCGCATCTGATCTGCTGCACCTCTTCTCAAACATGTCATCTAAATGCTAAGCACTCGTGCTGCATTGTTAAATGAAAACAACAAGAGCAGCAAAAGCAAACAAGACAATCCTGCAACTAGCTGCAAGCTTTTTGATTTGATTTTTTCCAATTTTTCTTTTTCAAGATCCTAGACACATTCTTCTTTCCGCTGGAGATGTGAGGGGAATTCTGAGAGCGTTATCACGTAAGCTCGGTTCGCACTACTGTATATGGTTTTTGCCACAGTTTCGCAGTCTCACACAAACTTTGGGAATTATCTTTGATTGCTTGGTGTGACTTGGGGTGATCAACAGCGGGTTAACTGCCTTGGCGATGAATCTCGGCCCCAGATGAAGTGTCTCAAAATTTGAGCCACAGTCCTTGTGTCTAATGAAGAACTAAAAAGTGCAATTGCTAGTGTCAGCAGGTCTACATTTCATCGCGTTACGATGAAACTAAAAAGAAATGTATTTAGTATTTTTTAACGTATTTGTTTTTAAAACAACGCTTCCATAATTTATTGTTTGTTTTATGTATTTGTAAGTTAATTTTGCTTATTGTTCTGCATTGGTTGCTTTTCCTCTTTAAAATGTTGTTCTAAAGCTCAAATAAATACAAAAAAAACTACCTTAGTTAGTCATAAAATCCCTTCAGCCAGCCACATTAGACTCCCAATAGTCCAATTTCATTTTTTCCATGCAGAACATTGCCAACAAATGCTAATTTGGCTCTATGGCTGATACAATAGAGTGCAACAGTGCCTGTCCACTTTTTCAGCAGCCTTGGTTTAGAAAGTATTTTTCCCTATTAATTTTTCCCATTGGGTCTTTTTTGGGGGACTATAAGCCATTAACCGAACCAACCAGCTAGGAGGTGAATTACTACATTACACATTTTGGAAATATTTCAGTTTAGGAAACATATATTAAGAGTTTTCCCCAATAAACTCCTACTTTGCTGCTTGCTGAAAGTAAGTAAGGTAGTTGTTTGTAGTAGTTTTGTTTAAAGTTAATAGATCTGGAATATGGTCAAAACAGAACAATGCACTAATATGTGCTTTATAAGTACTAACAAACAGCCAATATGCTAGTAATAAGCAAGCTGATAAACAACTAGCTAATAGTGAATAGTGTTCTCTAATCTACAGTGTTACTCGAGTTTTGATTTGAAACAAAAAATACTTGTGAAGATTGTGAACTTACCAGCTTTAATGAGGGAAAGAACTAAAAAACCCGTGCAGGGTTGTAAATGACAATCAAACTAGAAACAATGGAGAAATACAAAACTATTGATTTAAAGATGATGATTATGAATACAGAAACTATATATTTAGTCTACTGCAAAATATGCATATTATGCATAAAAATATTAAAGTCGTTTGAGAGCGTAAGGAAAGTATAGAAGCCTGTTTCCGCCACTGAATAAATACTTAAAAATATGTAATTGTGACTTTTCTCGCAATTGTGAGACAAACTCGTAATTGCGATAAATTGTCATAAAGTCAAAAACTTGCAATTATGAGTTATAAAGTCAGAATAGCGGCATACAAACTTGCATCTCCAAGAATTAAGTCAGAATTGCCCGATAAAAAACAGAATTGGGAGTTTTTATCTCACAGTTCTGACTTTTTTATACTTTTTTATTCCGCAGTTCTGACTTTTTTGTTGTGATTCTGACTTTTTTCTCAGAATTGTGAGATATAAACTGGCAACTCTGAGAAAGTCACAACTATTTGTCAGAACTGAGATACAGTATAAACTTGTAATTGCAATAAATTGTTATAAAGTAAGAATTGCGAGATATTGAGATTTTTGAGAAATTGAGATCTCTCACAGTTCTGACTTTTTTTCCCAAAATTGCATGACAAACTCGCAATTAAAAGCTATAAAGTCTTTAGCAAATCTGACTTTTTTCTGCAAATGCAAGTTTGTATCTTGCAATTCAGACTTTTTTCTCGTGATTCTGACTTTTTTCTCAGAATTGTGACATATAAACTTGCAATTGCATGTTATAAAGTCAGAAGTGCGAGAAATAAAATCACATTTCTGAGAAAAAAGTAACAATTGCGAGATATAAACGTACAATTCTGAGAAAAAATAGTCAGAATTGAAACTGTTTGTCAGAATTGTGATATAAACTTGTAATTGTGATAAACTGTTATAAAGTCAGAATTGCGAGATATAAACTTAATTCTGAGAAATTAAGTCAGAATTTACGCAATATCTCACAATTCTGACTTTTTTTTCTCAAAATTGCATGATATAAACTCGCAATTACAAGTTATAAAGTCAGAATAGTGAAAGTTTGTATCTTGCAATTCTGACTTGCAGTTCTAAACTCGTAATTGTGTGTTATAAAGTCAGAAATGTAAGATATAAACTCGCATTTCTAAGAAAAAAACTATTTCTCAGAATTGAGATATAAACTTGTAACTGCGATAACTTGTTATAAAGTCAGAATTGTGAGATTTAAAGTAAATTCTGAGAAATTCAGTCAGAATTTGAGAGATATAATTTCACAATCTTACATCCCGCTATTCTGACTATATAACTCGCAATTGCGAGTTTATATCATGAAATTCTGAGAAAAAAAGTCAGAATTGTGAGATTATATCTCACAAATTCAGACTTATTATGACATATATAAATCACACAATACTGACTTAATAACTGTAAGTTTATTTAATTCAATTCCGAGAATGTAAGCTCGCAATTACAAGTATACTGAGTCACTGAGTTATAAACTTGCAATTCTATGAAATAAAGTCACAAATCTAAGAAATAAAGTCAGAACTGTGAGATATAAACTCGCATTTCTGAGAAAAAGAGTCACAATTGCGAGACATAAACTTGCAATTCTGAGAAAAAAGTCAGAATTGCAACTATTTCTCAGACCTGAGATATTAACTCGTAATTGCGATAAATTGTTATAAAGTCATAACTGTGAGATACAAACTCGATTCTGAGAAATTAAGTCAGAATTTGAGCAATATCTCACAATTTTTTTTCTCAAAATTGCATGATATAAACAAGTTATAAAGTCAGAACAGGGGGATGTAAAGTTGCAATTGCAAGAAATAAAGTCAGAATTGTGAAATAAAAACTTGCATCTTTGAGAAAAAAAAAGTCACAACTGCAAGATATAAACTGGGAATCCTGAGAAAAAAAAAAGAGTCAAAATTGCAACTATTTCTCAGAAACTGAGATATAAACTTCAATTCTGACGTTTTTTCACAAAATTGCATGATGTAAACTCACAATTGTGAGAAATAGTCAAAACTGTAAGTTTGCAAATGCTAGTTTGTATCTCACAATTCTGACTATTTTCTCAGAATAAACTCGTATTTCTGAGAAAAAAAAGTGTCAAAATTGCAACTATTTCTCTGAATTTAGATATATAAACTCGTAACTGCGATAAATTGTTATGAAGTCAGAACTGCGAGATATAAACTAATTTCTGAGAAACTAAGTCAGAATTTCCAAGATATAATCTTGCAATCTAATATCCCACTATTGTGACTTAATAACTCACAAATTCTGACTTATTCTGACATATATATCATGCAATGCTGACTTTATAACTGCAAGTTTATATCATGCAGTTCTGAGAAAAAAAGTCAGAATTGCAAAATGTAAACTCGTAATTGTGAGAAAAAAGTCAGAATTGTGAGATAAAATATCGCAATTACCTTTGTTTATTTTTTTATTCAGTGGGGGAAGCTGGCGTCGATAGGAACTCTATTGCTGTGTTCAAAATCAAATACTTACTATTTAGTATGCAATAAATAGTATGCCAAAACAACAGTGTGTCTAAATACATAGTATTCATAAAACAGTGGGCAGTTCTTTTGGCTCAGCTTGCTGGTTCAGATTCTCTGATTGGTGGAGATTCTCTGCAGAATCATGGGTAATGTAGTTTTTCCTTGTAAGTTATAGTTCACAATCCTATAAAGAAAAGCAATATCATTTTTACTTATGAAACACAATTTTTGCATTTCATAGATGAAATAAAACTTCTTGTCAGTGCTGTCAATCGTGACCAAAAACTAATCTCAGTGGTGTCATGTCATTACCATTAATGACCATGACCATTATAATGCACAGCCATAATTTACAAAAAAAACTAAAATCACACCATCTTATCCATATTGGTACAAGGATGGCTTGCTTCTAACAGAAAAATCACTAAGAGCAGCAGCCATGACCGCACAGGCCCGCTTCTTACGACTGAGTTTCTCAAGTGCTTTATGCCCGACTTGATATTGATTTGGTGACACCAACTCTGAGGAAAAACTGCTGAGGCAGCCATTGTAGGAGGCACTATTAACTGTTCATGCTAATTAATGGGCTAAAAAGGTGAATGCGGTCTCCTGTGGTAAAGAAGGAAGGAGGCAGAATGAGAGTGAGTGAGAGAGCGAGCCAGGGGGATGTGGAAAGACGGAGCCGTTTCTTGTGTCTGCAAACAATCGGCTGAAACAGCTCCTCTGTTAGCGCGTTACCACAGGGGATTGTATGCCGCCACAGTACTGTGAATGTCGTAGGGCATTAGTCTGCAGGAGGAAGATGAAGAGTATGTAAACTTGCCTGCTAGCAGAGAGGCCCAGATTACAAATGTGTACTTTGCTAATTGAGCGGATTAGCTATCATTAGCGCAAATGATGCTACTGCTCCAGGTGCTAGCGTCGCAGGAGGTAAAAAGTGCTTAACGGAAACAATTTTATTAACAACAACACTATTTACTCTCTGAAAGAGTAAGTACAGCGCTGTTATCTTTTACAAACCGCCCCATCCCATCCTCACCAAAAGAAAAAAAAAAAATACTGTGAGGAACAAGGTAACTGGCATGACGAGGTCTGTTTTGCAAATATTCCTTTTGGCCCTCATAATAAGAGGTTACAGCCAGTTTAAATTAATATTATGCAATTTTGCAATACATTAATCAAAAGTGACAGTAAAGACATTCATAATGTTACAAAAGATTTCGATTTCAAATAAATGTTCATGCATCATGATTTTCATAAAAATATTAAGTTGTACTGTAACTGTTTTTAGCATTTATAATTAATAAAAAATGCATCTTGAGCACCAAATCAGCATATTAGAATGATTTCTGAAGGAACATGTGACACTGAAAACTGGAATAATGATGCTGAAAATTCAGCTTTGCATCACAGTAACAAATTAAATTTTAAAATTCAAATAGAAAACAATTATTTTAATTTGTAACATTTTTCACAATATTACTGTATGTACTGACCAAATAAATTCAAGTTTAGCGAGAATAAGAGACCTCTTTCAAAAACATTAAATAATTTTACAGACTTGGTATAGAAAATATAGAAATTAAGTATATAATACTAATCAAATAATCAAATAACAATTAATTTTACATTACAATAAAATCAGCATCGTGTAATGTAAAAATCTATATAATTAGATAATTCATGAGGTATCATGAACTAACATTGTTCAGCAACATTTACATTTCATTCACTGCCTTTATTAAAGCATTAGTTCACTCCAGAATTAAAATCTCCTAATAATCTCACCCCTATGTCATCCAAGATGTTCATGTCTTTCTTTCTTCAGGTGAAAAGAAATGAAGGTTTTTCTCCATATAGTAGACAGGTTAAAGGTCCAAATTGCAGTTTCAATGCAGCTTCAAATGGCTCTACATGATCCCAGACGAAGAATAGTGCTTTATCTAGCGAAACAAGCCAGACTTAATGCATTACATAGTCACATAGAAAAGGTCAAGCATGACGTAGGCGGAAGTACTGACCCAGTGTTTACAAAACAAATGTGCAAAGAAAGTCGGAGGTGGAGGAGAAAAATGAGACCCTACCTTTTTGAACCAAAATACACAGACGAAGAACTAACCACACTTGACCTTTCCAACATGATTACGCAATGCGTGAAATCGTGGACAGTGCGAGACAAGCATTTGTTGTTAAAAATATATATAAATGTTTTTTTGTTTTTTTTTTTTGAAAATGACCGTTCGTTTTGCTAGATATGACCCTTATTCCTCGGCTGGGATCGTGTAGAGCCTTTTGAAGCTGTATTGATACTGCAACTTGGACCTTCAATCCGTTGATCCCCATTGAAGTCCACTATATGGATGAAAATCCTGGAATGTTTTCCTTAAAAACCTTCATTTCTTTTCGACTAAAGAAAGACATGAACATCTTGGATGATATGGGGGTGAGTAAATTAACAGGAAATTTAAATTCAGGACTGAACTAATCTTTTCATCTAGGAGTTAATGTTAATTCACAAAAATTACACACTGGTGTTTTTTTTTAAGCAACTTATCGTGTCAGAACACAATGCTAGGCATTGCAATTCAATTTCTCTGCAGTTCTACTGTACATGCGCTCCTCAGACAGTCGATGTGTGAAACAGGCCTAAGGAAGGCATTTGGTAGAGTGCGTCCGTTCAACCTCATGCCGTTTAGGCAGGGATTAGTGATTTTGTAACCGTGGGAGACGTACATTAACACATTCGCGTTAGTCTCCATTTCCACGGTAACAGCAGGCACGGCTACGAAATTAAAAGCGATACGCGCCCTTTTGCGGGAGGCGGCGAGGGCCGTTTCTCCAACCTGCCTCGGCTGGATTTTGAATTTAAGGATTGATTAATCTCCTCCAGTGGCTGCGAGAGGAGCAATTAAGGCAATTATAAATCACTGGCAAACTGCAGGGACGAACCTGATGGGTAATATAGCGTATATTGATGGAGTAGCCTTTGAAAATGACTGCTAAACGCGAGTCAGCGAATAGTTAGGAGACATTCCTCAGGCTTTATCAAGCATCTCAGTGAAATTAATTTCAAAAAGAAGCCAGATTCCCTGGTGCGATATGCGCTTTTCAAGCCGCCCGTGGGAGTCCAGGTCACAATGGAGTGAGTGTGTTTCTCTGGCTTTCATGTGTTTTTCCTTTTGTTCTCTGCTAGATGCAGGGCCCCCATGACAAAGAGAGTTAATAGATGAATAAAGAAATTAATAAATTAACAGATGGATATGTGAAATGGTAAAGAGGGTCTTTAAAGATAGATCTGGATTCCCATCTCAGCTGCATACGTACGTTCATCTCTTGGTATTCGAATTCTTTGAAATATCACAGTCTCAATCACTACAGATGCATTATTGAAAGCACCTTCTTTGGAAGATGTTTCAAATCAATTTTTCATCTTGTTGGTTATCCTGTAGTAGAGGAGTGTAGTCTCTAGTCACGTTATGCTAATATGTCTTCAAAAAAAATCCAAAATGGTAGCGGGGGCCTCAAAGAAGGAGGACAATATGAGACATCCTCTGATCACGGCCTGATAGACCCGCAGCAAACATCGCCGAAATATTCCTCAGGGAAATGCGAAGCGCTGCATGTGGGATGCAAAAACGATAGTTCAAAGAAACCCTGGCAATCCTTCAGATGGAAAATGGCCTAAACGTGGTCTAAGTGACGGGGCGGCTGGCTGAGAGGGGCTTCTAACGGGAAAGAGAAGAGGCCAAAAACATAAAAGAATCATTTCAAAAGGGAAAGGCGGCGGAGGAGGAGAGTTTCATGAAAACAGGAAACGATGCGTGCTAAGAAAACTCGAAGAAAAGAACGCATGTTTAATTCACTCAAACCTTAACAAGGCAATCTGTATTTGTCAACCCACTAAACGAACAGAAATGGCACATTTAGATGTAATTGCCAGTGTTGTGCTGCGCTCATTCTCTCTGCTCGGAAATAAACGGAAACATTTTGATATTGATTAGAGCCAGCTTTGATAAGGCAATTACTCGTAACGATCTCTTGAGCACCAGATACATAATTTGAACGCATGGATGTGTTCGGGGCTTTTCGATCAAACCTGTGTTTTGACATCTTAGATGTATGCTTGTTGTCATGAAATATCAAATTTGCATGATTTATTTGAGTAACAAGAATTTAAATACCTGCAGAAAGCAACAATTGAAAACATCCAGGGCGTATTTGACATTTAAAGCATTTTATAACAATAACAAATTCAAAATACATTACTTCTTTAACATTGCCAGATTTTCCATGTTATATTAAAGTTGTATTAAAAACACAAACAAGTATAAATATATTATGCAGTGTTGCTTCCTATGTAGATTTATCCAGTAATTAAACACATTTATTCAACCTTGTCATTCCAAATCTGTATGACTTTCTTCTGCAGAGCACAAAAGAAGATATTTTGTGAATTTTCTGTGTTATTCCATGAATTGGAAATCAATTGTAACCAAAAGTGGTTAAGAATATTTTTAAACATATCTTCTTTTGTGTTCCAAGAATACACAATACTTACAAAAGGTAGACAGAGAAATCTTATTTAGAAGTTTCATGTATCAAAAGTCTTACTATAAACAATTGTTATTTGTGAATTTCTCTTTTAGTGACTCGAAAGAGAGATAACAGAGTGCATAATTCAAACAGCAACTGAACATTTCAAAATGTTTACTTCAAAACCCTGTAAAAAATGTCTTCTTTTTTCAGTCATACAATGGATTATCTTTATAAAATGAGGTAGAAAATATAGCTTTCTATACGATCCTAAAGGCTAAAGCATTTTCCAGTATAAAACACTCTTTGTTCTTGTAAAAATGTCTGAGACTGCATAAAGAACACTGATAATCATCATAACTGTAAGACTTAAAGGGATCTCCGGGTATTAAGACTTGTATGCATTAATATAACATAATAGCATTTATAGCAATAGCCAACAATACATTGTATGGGTCAAAATTTACTTTTATACCAACAATAATTAGTATATTAAGTGAAGATCATGTTCCATGAAGATATTTTGTAAATTTCCTACCATAAATATATCAAAACTTAATTTGTGATTAGTAATATGCATTGCTAAGAACTTCATTTAGACAACTTTAAAGGTAATTTTCTCTATATTTAGATTTTTTTGCACCCTCATATTACAGATCTTCAAATAGTTGTATCTCAGACAAATATTGTCCTATCCTAACAAACCATACATCAATGGAAAACTTATTTTTATTATTTTCAACTTTCATGGGATTTATAAATCTCAGTTTCAAAAAATTGACACTTACCACTGGTTTGTGGTCCAAGGTCATTAATGATGTCTCTTACTGAAATATGTAGTAGAAAACTCATGAAAGACTTAACGTTATTTAAAAAATCCACATTGTTTTATACATATTTTGGACTATGGGGCAGCGGCATTATTTTGATGACGTAAAATGGTTGTACTCTGTGAACTACTGCCGCTATCTGGTACTATTTTTACAGCAACACAACTTGGAAAATAAACTACTGATATGATGCCACATTGTGCGGCATTTGGTTGTAATATTCAGTCAAAGGGCAACAAGTGAAGCAGTGTTAGTCTTCACTGCTTTTCTTTGCAATAAGAAGATGAGAAAATAATGGGAAGATGCCTGTGGACGAATAAAACTTCCTAAAGACCTGTGTCTTTGTTCTCTCCACTTCAGCCCTGATGCCTCTGAGGCACCGAGTGCAACCATTTTACATCATCAAAATAATGGCGCCCCCTATAGTCCAAAATGGGGTATGTATAAAACGATGTGGATTTTTTTAAATAGCATAAATCTTTAATAGGTTTTCCACTACACACTTCAGTAATAGACATCATTATGTTATATTAAGCAATTTAAGTCTTAATACCCAGGGACCCTTTTAAATGATTAGTTTACTTCCAAAAAAACATGTGCAAACTTTCTTCAGTCGGAAAGAAATAATGTTTTTTGAAGAAGCATTTCAGGATTTTTCTCCATGTAATGGACTTCTATGGTGCCCCCAAATTTGAACTTCCAAAATGTAGTTTAAATGCAGCTTCAAAGGGATCTAAACAATCCCAGCCATGGATGAAGGGTCTTATCTAGCAAAACAATCTCTCTTTTTTTTGTTTTTTAATTACAATTTATACACTTTTTAACCTCAAGCGCTCTGTCTTTGTTTTCTTTTTCCCAGTCATGATGGTTAGGATTAGGGATGGGTACCGAAACCCGGTACTTAATCGGTCCCGGTGCCCAATTATAAAAGACCGAAGTATCGATAAGCTCTGACGTTAACGGTTCTGCTGTCGGTACTGGAGAAATTTTGAAAATAAATTTCCTATTATTGCTAAATAAACATTACCTAGCATATTTTACCTGACCAGCCT
>JAHKKF010520527.1:0-30900 GCA_019740295.1 Labeo calbasu | reverse complement strand
CGACGGGGGACAAATGCTGTTTTGCCCTTGACTATTAATGGTCAGGTTATTGAAAATGTTCAGTGTTTTAAGTTTCTCGGGACTACCATCTCTGCAACGTTAAAGTGGGACAACAACCTAAGAGGCATTATTATAAAGTCTCATCAAAGGCTTTTTTTCTTAAGACAGCTTAAATAGTTTGCCGTATCTAAAGTTGGTATGTTCACCTTTTATAGATCTGTCATTGAAAGTGTGCTGACTTTCTCAGTTATAGTGTCAGATTAGTAACATAACTCAAAGATTATTGGGTGTGATCTTCCCACTATTGATGAGATCTATGTTTCACGTTTGCAGAAAAAATCTTGAAAGATTCCTTACATCCAGCTAGACATCTATTTTCACCTCTTCCTTCAGGTAGATGCCTTAGAGCAATTCAGGCCTCTCGTATCACTCCGTGGACTACAACATGCGCGTCTTACATGGCACCTCAGTGATAAAAACTCATGGATTTGGATGGATTGGATTGATTTATTCACAGTGGTGAAGCGAGTTCTGTGATCCTATGAACCTGGGGAACGTGCTGCTCACGTGGCCAGTCACATGATTGTCTGCTGTAAATAAACTTTATTTTATTATTGTTAATAATAGAATTACTTATTTGGTAAAATGTATTATTATTATTCCAAGCATTTTTTACAATATATAATGCTATTTATTTGATTTTTTAAATAGTCTGTTTTAAAATAGAAAACATTTCCATTCCCATTTCCAATGTTTACATGCTTTTTATTCTCTTTTTGCTCCCACTTCCTGTAGTGGAGTAGTTATGAAATGTTGTTCTTGTAAATACTTTACAGTATTTCAGAATTAAATATGAATTCAAATTACAGCGAAGTACAACAGGTACAGTGTTCGGCAGTGGTCAAAAAGGATCTAAACGGTGAATTTTGAATCGATTTCTTCTTTTAAGCTCAGAGATGTGGATTTGGACGGCAATCAAATTACCACACAACCTTGGTGTTTGTCACTTCGGCCAGGGATTTTTACGCAGGTGGTGAGAGAAAAAATACCAACATTCTGGATTCGGACAGCAATAAAATCACGGATCACCCCCTGTAAATGGTGAAAATAATTTTCATCCCCATTTTATCTATCTATCTATCCAAACTGCTACCCCTTGTTGTTTTGTTGCTTTAAAACCTGGAAAGTTTCTTTATATGACTTTTTCCTCCACCAGATGGCCTCTCTTTGTCCTCTTTCTTTTTCCATCTTGACCTGTTCTTTCAATGGCTTCTCTTGAACCCTGTCTGCTCTCAAGTAGAGAAGTGTATCATCAGGGTTTAATCCCAGAGAGCAGAGGGCAAAAATCTGCTGATTGAGGTAATTTAGCCCCATGATGCATGGGCACTGGAGGCCGCACTGTCTTTTTAATAGGCATGTGTCAAGATTAGTAAGGAGGAGGGGGGCTGGAGGCTGTAAAACCTGACAGATTGGGATAAATTTATTACATTTTGTTCACAAGACAGTAAAAAAACTTTTATGAACACAAAGTGACATTGTGAAGTTCGTAAAGGTTTATGCATACTGCCTTGTTTTAAAACTTCTGATATTGCTTATTGATCCTACACTTATCCATTACCACACCATTCATCAGGGGCTTTTTTATGATCTTGTCTTGAGAAATTGACAGCTCATTTTCTCCGCTATGACACAAAGCGCCAAACGTGCGGATTCGAAGCAAAATTGAAGGTTATGTATTCTTTATGGTGCGATGATCAATTGTAACCTCTGCCTGTCTGCACTGGCCTATTTTAATGAGGGAGTCGAGACCAAACTCTGTGTCCTGAGAGAAGAGCCTCAAAAAGAGAATAATAAAGTTGGACAATCGACACATGGAGGATTGTGTCAGAGAAGTAAATGGGGGCTCTTTTTTCCTCCTCGAAAGGTCAATTATGTTCGGTGACAGCTTCCTCTCAGGTAGTTACCCTGTCATCTTTCTCTCTTCCCTCACTGCAGACTCCACTACATATTTAATACTTTTTCCTGACTTATTTCAATCCACCATCAGACGGAGGCCCAAATTGGCAGGGGTGAGAAAAGAAGGTGAATAATTCTCTTCTGCATTAACATGGTCGGGAGACAGATTGCCCTTTCGCGTCTGGAGAACGTGAGTCGAGGCCAAAGGAGCAGAGGTGAGAGAAGGTAGGAAAATGACATTGTTCAGCCTTGAGAATGACGTCGCTCTTTAATCCGGCACAGATCGCAATTCTCCCTCGCGACGCCGCCTGCGACCTGCCGATGTCTCACAAGGTTCTTTTCTTCTTTTCATATAGGCTTAATTAAGTAAGCTGGGCTTGAAAATCAGGAAATAAGAGGTCAATTTACAACTTATAGAATAGAGAGATCAAATCAACTCACTGGCAATTAACAAGGGAATGAGTGAGAATAAAAGATGGGATTCTGCTGCCGAGGGCCTCTTTTAGTATTAGTGCCGTAAAGGATTAGTCAGAAGGTCATCTGAAACCACCAAATGACCTTGAAGATTAGACCCCCTTGCAGACTCCACTCTGTCCCAGTGTAACCAATCTAGGCCACCCCAAGGATGGATCTGAGCTTCCTTTGAGGCCCACGGCAGCTCCGGCTGGGGCTCTTCTGCTCTGTGCGCTCCCGCGCTGATCAACCTCTGTGTCACTGTATCGTTTACAGGAAGAGGGCTGAAAGTTTTTAAAGTGCATACATAATGAAAGGACTTTTCCTGCTTCAAATCGAGTTTTTGAAAATCTGTGAACACTCAAGTTAAACAGACAACTCCCTGATCTCAACCCAACTGAGAGTCTGTGCAATCATTTGAAACCTCCATGAACATCATTTAACTAACCAGTACCAAATCTGTCTGGAAGAACAGGCCAGCTATCAAACCTGAACAGTTTTGGATGCTGGTACTTGTCCATCCCATTAGATTTGTCGCTGTCATTGCAGCAAATGCTGGCTCTCTCTCTCTCTCTCTCTCTATATATCCAAATATAATACACATCAGGTCCGAAGGTCTGAGACTAATATCGAAAATGCTTTTATTTTTCTTATTTTCTATTAAATACAAATCTTTACTAATTATTTATTTGTCATAACATTTAGAAAACATTTAAAAATCACAAAATTTGGCATACCATTTAGAAAAAAAAATACATATTAATTTCAGATTTATTAAAAAATTTATTTAATTGTAGGTTTAAATCAGGTCAGGAATCCCACAGTTTCAATGCAGTATCTGACTATACTTATACACTGCTGTATACCAGCATTTATTCAAAATAGAAAGGATTTCTATACAAAAAGATTATATACAATGTATTTTTATTTACATTTGATCTTTTTTTTTAATTAGACAATTTTTTATAGTCTACTGTGCGTGACTTTGTTTGTCTATGTGTCTGCATGCTCGTGTATTTAACTGTTACATGATAGATGTTTGTGTATACTCCAATGAGCTTCCAGCTGTGTTTTCCTGGGCCCCTCTCCGGTTGAATGAATCTCCAAACTAAATAAACCAGAGCAGAGCCTGATTAAGACCCCTATTCCTCCCTGATGGCCTTGCTAACAGATCTCCTCACCTGGACAACAATATGCAGATGAGAGACTAAATACACAATTCAGCAAGCAGAAGACATTGCAGAAACCAGCACCCAGAGAACCAACAGGGGGAAGCAGTAGTCCACACTTCACCAAGTCTTCAAGGTCAGTAAATGATGTTTAAGGGCAGACTGTGGCCTGATACCACAGTTTTGTATGTTGCAACTGTACATATTATTATGTGTTTCATGGACGTTTCTGAAAACAAACACACTTAACTTTCACGTGCTGTTGAGGCTGACTTAATTTTCTGTATGTTGGACCCGATTATGTAATATAAATCAAATTGTATGTGTTATCGCATCAGAACAGAATGCAGTAACAGGATATCTAAGACACCAAACGTAAGAAATGCAACATTTTTCATGAAATACTTTGATTTGAAGCTTATCAAGAAATATGTAGAAATATAAAACTCAACTGAGCACATGCAAAACGTGACTGACCCTGTACTTGGATTGATAGAAGACTAGAGAGAAAAAAGAGAATGCTTATATTTATTTAATTGGTGCTTGACCCCAAGGACTGCATGAAGATTGCAAGAAAATAATCACGCAATAATGCCTCTGCCAACTACAACACCAACACACAAAATGTCTTTCACAGTAATACTGTTGCAAAAGCCTTGTGCAATAATCACTGTTTACACTACTTGATATGCCATAATAAAATGGAACAGAGAAACAGCTGTCCAAGCTGAACTAAATTCATGAATGTCAAACAGCGAGAGAAATATATTGCCATGGAACATGTATACAAATATAAAATTATTAGCTCTGTCAATTAAACACGTTAATTTAGCGTGAATAATTAAAAAAACACTCAATTAATCATGCCCCTGACCTCATGTTGTAGACCGAAAAACAGGAAGTATTGCAAACGAAACGCAGTTACATAGTTAGGCCAGTAGGCTACAACCGACTGTTGAATCGTTTAATAAACCGATTCATTAAAACACGAATTCATTGTCTTGAATGAGTCATTGATTCATGAACTCAAACGATTCATAAAAACACATTAACTAAGGAGCAATAAATAAATTAAGAACTTCTTTTACTATTTCTGTCATATAAAGATATTTCAGGAAATTATTGGTATGCTTTTTCAAATTCAGCCATGTTCTTCATTAATGAGTCACTGAATCATTTAACCGATTTGTCCAAAAACACTGATTCATTCAGGAAGTGTGCGGTTTAAGATGCAGTGTTTGATTCTACTTTGAGTTTGTTTTTGTTTTGTTTTTCAACTGTGCAGTAAAAACAGACAAAGTAATTGAGGATTTTGTGTCTAAAGTGTAAGTTACTCAATAATAACTTATTGTTTATTGAACTGTTGTATCCACCTTAATTTTCAACATGGAAGTAAGTCGTTTTCTGTGAATGTACGAGACTTCCGGTTCATTAGTCACTGTAGGGAAATAACTGTTTTCACTACAGACCAGTGTGTTCATAATTAAGATATTCACTAAGATTCAGTGAGTATACAGTAAGTAATCTCATAAGACACACCAGTTTGCAATATCAAGCAGAAAAACAAACTGTTATGTACAGCTAAAAATAGCTGGAAGCGAATGAAGCCAGACCCACTAAATTTCCACTCTAATGGGAAAAGTAAAGTGGATAAAAACACTTTCAAGCCATTTACACCAAACGCGTTTGTCCATTACTGTGACACTTTCCCTTTGTTTTTTGTAAGGATGGATGGTTAAGTTCAAGTAACTTATGAATGAATAAGTTACTATTATGAAACGCATCTCCAGACCTTGGGTTTTCCTTATTCCCCTGCCCTTGTCTGGCGTTTATCAAAAAAAAAAGAAAAAAAACACGTTCTGTGTGAATGGCCTTTTGTACGTGTGATATTGCTCAAATATATATTTTTAAAGCCAATTTTTGTAATATTTTTTTCAATGCTTTGCTGGCCTTCCACAATAATGTAATGTCATTTCATAATATCCTTCTTTAAAATGAACACTCTTAGAGGTCAATACACCATTCAGCCTTGATACTAACACTGGAATCTGAAGTTGGCCCTACAGTCATAAATCTCACTCATTTGAGTACCAATCCTTGAAGAAAATTAAGAATAATAGAGTCGTCTACATAATCCCTTTCTTATTTCTGCCGATTTAAAGTCTTGGACAATGCTGCCATTGCTGGGATCCCACTTAAACCCCGTCTCTCTTTGCTGAGGAGCCGAGAACCCAAGCCTACAGAACTTCAGTCAGAGTCGGTGTGTACTGAAAGTGTTGGTTCGGATCCAGTCTTCCTCTGAGATATGTGGCGACTTAAAGTTGGATTCCATTTTCACTTTCCAGGTAATAAGAAAAGTTTCTTCTTTCGTCTGTGCCGCTCGCAGGAGATAAAGCCCTGGAATGACTTTGTGGCGGAGAGATCTTAACACCACATAAGGCACCAAGAAGCACTTCTCAACTATTATTACAGCTCTTGAAAAAAGAAAGGAGGAGATATGGAGAGAGAGCGAGGACGGGAAACAAGTTAGTCTGTAAATGCAATAGAACCTGGTTACAATTAGAGGGCGATTTCCAAAAAGGTCAATGAATTCAGATAATATCCTTAGAGGGAGGAAATTTAATACCCTTTTTTGCTGAATTAATTAATTGTAATATTAGGCTCACTCATGGGGGCTCTTTCTTGAGTGATTAAGCGAGCACATATCTTTAAAAGAGTCCTCAGCCCTCATGGGTGTTGTGCCTTTGAACCCAGGGTGTAGGATATATTTATATATAATGCATGAGTCTAAAAAATATACATAAATGTGATCCAACCTCCATCAGAGAGATGCTACAATTATTCAGATGAATTTCTTTTGCTCTATTAACTCTCTTTCAGCTTCAGTTTATAGCTCCTTGACTCATGTTTCCCTTTGACAATGATTTGTTTCCATATCAATTTGCTAGATGATGTTTTCTGTTTCAAATACTTTTTTAGGACAAGACCCAGATTTTCTCAGCAACACTACCAAAACTTTCATAATTATAATAACTTTTACCAGGGTCATCGCACACCTAGTTCTTTTTAGGGGGCACCATATTATAATGAATTAAAAATTTGTTCCCACAAATTAAAATCAGGAATTCGTTCCTTCATTTAATAATTCATTCCCTCATTTTAGTTAAATCGTGGACAGGTCTTCGTATTAATTCACCCAATCAACCATATATACTGTACAAGGGAGGCAGTGCTAAAATATAACATAAATCACTTGTTTTCTAAAGAAACATTGTCCAACAGAGACACCAGCAGGTAAAGTTACAGAGGGAGTACTCACCTCTCTCACCTCCCCTGAGCCCATTGAGTTTTACCAGACCCCCTAAAGCATGCGATGGGTTTGATGGGAGTACTTGAGAATGAATGGGGGAAAGTCACGTGAGAGGAGGCAGTGCTTCTATTGCGATATGATTGGATATGACTGGTTATGTTAGGCTGTGATTGGTTCAAATCCCACCTCTTGTGTTTGAACACGTTCAGGTATCAGTCTTTATTTAACAATATTAACAATATAATGGTGTTAATGGAAAGATCAATTAAAAAAAGTCACGCACTTATATATAACCACTTTGTTACATCAAAATAAGACTTCAAATGGAATGAAAACATTATCTGTGGGAGTTTTTAGTGAGTAATCAGCTTGGTGTCTGTGATTTAATATTTGATGACTGATGAGCTGAAAAATTCATAAATAGTTAAAAACTATTAAAACGAATAGCTGAACATAAGTTCACAAATAAAACATGAAGAGTTCAGATGCAAAACCCTCTAAAAGCCACTTCGTTTAAAAATGAGATAATGATACTGAGTGAATGCTCTTAACACATAGTCGACAAAAACTTATGTTTTTTAAGGAAGACACTTCAGGATTTTTCTTCATATAGTGGACTTCAATGGTGCCCCGAGTTTGAACTTCCAAAATGTATATAAAGCCTGAACTCTGTTTTTTCCGGTTCAGTACAGTTAGGGTATGTCGAAAAACTCCCATCTCATGTTCTCCCTCAATTTCAAAATCGTCCTACATCGCTGTTTTTTTTGTTGAGGGTGGTTGATCTTCTTTGCATGTTCACTTTGCAAAGACTGATTCTGTACTTCTGTAGCGATGTAGGATGATTTTGAAATGATTTTTAAAGTTGATGGAGAAAATACGATGGGAGTTTTTTGACATACCCTAACTGTCTTGAACCAAAATACACAGAGTTCAGGCAGAGCAAGACCAGACAAGTGTTTGAGGTTAAAAAAAAGTATTTAAATTGTAGTTTTTTTAATGAAAATAACCGAACATTTCGCTAGATAAGCCCCTTCTTCCTCGGCTGGAATCGTTTATGACCGCATTTGTGAACGTTTCCCTGTTGAAAAAATCAGCAAATGCTGGTTAGGTAGGTTTTGATGCTGGGATGCTGGTTTAAGCTGGTCCTTAGCTGGTTTATGCTGGTCCTTAGCTGGTTTAAGCTGGTCCTGGACCAGCACATGACCAGCTAAGGACCAGCATAAACCAGCAAAGGACCAGCATAAACCAGCTAAGGACAAGAATAAACCAGCAAAGGACCAACATAAACCAGCTAAAACCAACACCCCAGCATCAAAACCTACCTAACCAGATATGCTGTTTTTTCAACAGGGTCGAAGCCGCATTTAAACTGAATTTTGGAAGTTCAAACTTGGGGCACCATAGAAGTCCATTATATGGAGAAAAATCCTAAAATGTTTTCCTCAAAAAAACATAATTTCTTTACAACTGAAGAAAGAAAGACATGAACATCTTGGATGACAAGGGGGTGAGTACATTATCTGTAAATTTCTGATCTGGAAGTAAACTTATCCTTTAATGAATAGAGTATTGATTACATTTGTTAATGTAAAAATATAAAATAGATTAATTTCATACAGACCCCCAGGAGTGCTTTTGGGCACCTCGGTTAAAAACCACAGGTCTTGGCCATTGTTACTGGTTCTGTGCGATCACTTAAACTCTAGCATTCAGTTGTTAAAGTGTCAAACTCATCACCCATTTCATAATCAAACTTAATATTCCAGACTGTTCTAACCTGCATTTAGTCCTGTCTGGCACATTCAAACAATTCCAATACAGCAAAGCATCTCCTTGATGTTGCTTTCATGTTTCCATCCTTCCATCCTACAAACCCCCCATTTCTTTCCCCTCTGTTTTCAGGAGTCTGTGTTGTCCCAGGCCCCCTTTCCTGTCAATTGCTTTGCCCCTGGGAGAGCTGCACAAAGACCTGCAACATGACAGCTTCCTTAACCTGCTGCCAACAGTCCCCAATCAACCCCTCATAATGCGTCATGTCCAGCAGGAAAATAACCTCGCTCATTCCCTCTTAAACTGGCAAATGCGTCAGTCACTCTCTACCCACTGATATGTCAATCAACCGGTCGCTTTTGAAATGCTGCTGGGCTTTTTTACAGAACCGTTACAAAGTATCATTGTTGGTTCGAATTCTGTTGGCATCTCATCATGGTGTTTTTTTGAGAGCTTGATCTCTCTGTCGGTTGTCAGGCGGGATTTTATTTGTGCTGGGTACAAATAGACTATGAAGGCTAGAGGCATGCCCACCTTTATCATTTAAAGGCCTTTTTTTATGGATCTCAGGTAGCTTATTTATCTGAAACGTTCCCAGGTGAAACAGGAAACTGTGTTTTGTTAAGCGAAGGATGTTTCTATGACGTCTCACATAGTTTTTTTTCCTAAAACATCCTCTCGCCAAGTTCAGGGGTTAATGTTTCGGTCTCATAAACTGCTTGTTTGATGAAAACGATTTGAATGCGCTCTTAAATTCATCTCCTTTCCCTCTCCTCCTCGCACATCCTCTCCTTCCCTTTCCAAATCTGACACATCAGGTTTCTTCCACCGGTAATGATCAAAGTCGTATTAAAACGATGCTCGTTTCACACAGAAGGGGGGCAGGGGGCAACGCGGGTGCCTCCAGCTTCGGTTCCTGAATTAATTTCCAGATGAAAATGTTGGTTTAGCGCAATCAAGTGATGTTATAAACATCCCTCTATACCTCAGGCGTTGTGCTACCATTCTCTGACCTTGCTAAACATTCAGGTGCAATTAATTATTTCAGCGAGATCTAGCGACTGCTTCAAACTGATTAGCCTCCCTGGGGGGGTTGGACATTATTTTAAAAACACTTTCTCATCATGAATTTTAATCATCCCAAAATGTATCGATTAATTATTAATTAAGTAACTTTAAGTGATGCCAGGTGGGTATAATTTCAAAAAGAATTGGAAAAATCCTTTTGGGGGTGAAGACTTTAAAGTACAGGCGCTGTGAATTTATGAACCAAGTGTTGGCAGTTTGGTTTCTTTCATGTTCAAAAACACTTTTTTCCTCCCTAAAGTGGGTCTTTGGTCTTGTTTGGACAGAAGAGACTAACTATAGATATATTTTGGGCTTGTTTGCACGGGGCGCCAGTTCTTCGCTTTTAGCCCCTGAGATATATTTAAAATTGAGTGCGCTCGCGTTAAATGACAGAGTTGTACTATTTAACAGGTGCCACTGAGAGCCAATATGTGAATACGGCAACTTGTCTGAAACTAATCTTGTCTGAAATGAGTACTTACATTAACCCCCACCCCCCCACCCCCATAAAATAAAATTAAATACACACGTGATAGCAGCTTTTGCCCCCAATTACTTAAAGGTGTCCTTAAAATCTACATTTTTTCTGTTGAAGCTTAAATAAAAGAAAGTCTTCCGTCCTTTTTTAAAAGCAGTGAGCCTAGTCTGTCAGAGTTTTTCAGATCTTTTTTTAATAAATTTATTTTTCTAGTGATTTTAATTAATTCATACATATGACCACAACTGTTAAAAAGCCGGTAGGATTTTTAAAGAGTTTTTTAAAAGAGGTCTTTTATACTCATCAAGGCTGCAGTAATTTGATCAATACAGTAAAAGCAGTAAAATTGTGAAATATTACAAATTAAAATAACTGTTTTCTATTTTAATGTATTTTGAAATGTAATTTATCCCTGTGAAGACAAAGCTGCATTTTCATCTCCAGTCTTCTTCAGAAATCATTTAATATGCTGATTTTGGTGCTAAAGAAAGATTTCCTCTTATTAGCAATGTTGAAAGCAGCTGTGCAAATAAATATCTTTGTGAAAACCATGACCCTTTCCCCCCCAGGATTCTTTGATGAATAGAAAGTCCAAAACATAATTTATTCGAAATCTATTGTAACATTACCAGTATAATGTCTTTACTGTCACTTTTGGTCAATTTAATGCGTCCTTGCTAAATACAAGTATTAATAATAATAATAATAAAAAAAACAGGAATAGATAGATGTAAGTGAATAGATAGATCTGAATACAGAATAAATCCAAATCTTATTATCCACTGCAACATTGTGTTAAAATTCAGACTTTTGTCTAAATAATGGAAAATGGATGATTTTTTTTTTTTACAATAAGCATTTCTATGCCATTTCTATATAGAAACCTGTACGATTGTTGCAACCTCTAAAAAGTTTTCAATGTTCTTTTTACTCAGTGAAAACGTCAAATGACAAGTTATTGAAATTTTCCTAATTGCATTATAAATAATAAATAAATAACAAGCCCAGGTAAGGCGAGGTGGTTGTACTTCAAAAATCCCCCTAGTTCTGTTCAAATAGATGTATATTAACCTATGCGGCAGGTCCTGGGTGAAAACACAGCAAATTACAAATTACCTGCCTGATTATGGCTGACCCCAAATATCCTACAGGCATGAATATTCATTACGAAATATATCCCAGTCTCAAAAAATTATTAATTTCTTCCTTCTCTATCTCCTCTCACTCTCTCCGTCTCTTTTCTCGTCTGGGTGGACTGTGAATAAGAATGATTAATGAAATTCTCACACATACAAATTCATCATTCTCAGGGAGCCGGAATGGTAATAAGGATCCAATTAAAGACACAGTAGGAAAAGAGCAGTGGGGGCTTTAGATTCACACTGCACTCTGACTGCAGCGAGGGCAAGTGAGATAAAGAAGCAGAATCACTTAGTTTGGCACAATATGCTCCAATGTCCATTGAAATGCGTTTTTTAATGATAGACAACTATTTATGTTTTAAAGTCTTTAAAAATAAAAATTGGAAGATGCTATAACATTACGTTAGTCAGTTGTTTTTTTACAAGTCCTCAGCTGTGTTACTGAGCGTATGACACCTCCGACCTCCTCTGCTCCGCACCTTTGCTACCCGCTCTGTTGTGTTTACCGAGGCCTAAATCATGTTTTCGGTTGCTCTGCACCCCTGCCTGTCTGCACACCGCTTAATTTCATGTTCGGTTGGATTCTAAGATGGCTCATCCGCCAGCCAAATATTTGTTGTGAGTCGGCGGGGTAATCTGTGGCTGAGTACATACACTTATCTTTGAAGCCGCCACCGGAAAGGAAGGACACTGGAGTCATGGAGGGCAGGAGGTTGTGTGCATGCTGAACCCGGTGATAACGGCATTTGGATAAATCCTCTGCACTGCCAACACTGCTTCAACCATGAGGCATTAGAGCTGAATCCACTCTTTGAGACCACTTTAAAATGAACCTCAGGGTTTGCAATGGGATGTTGGTACAGTGGTGCAGTGGTAGACCAAAGTCTACCCACAGAAGTTCTCCCACCACCCATACATTAACTAATACATAAAACTAATATATAAAATACAAAACAACATTTAGGCTTTTCTTCTGTTGTTTTTTCCCTCCTATGTATATATATATTATATATACAGTGCACAGCATAAATGAGTACACCCTCTCTAAAACGTAACAAATTGAGCAATTACTCTTTACTTGCAAGACATATTAGGGTTCTTTGGAGATATAATGTTCCAACAAGCCTGCTTGATCAATTACCAAAGAAGAATGGCAAAATTATTTAGCAAAATAAGATTTTCTTATCAAAATGATAAAATGTTGAGTTGCAAAAATGAATACACCCTCCTGAAGTTACTAAATAAAACTAGGTACGAATATTGAACCAAAACTTTTAAAGACAATTAATTTCCTGACAGTTAAAGTCGTTTTATAGCCTACTGAATCATACACAGACTTAATGTTGTCAATAATGAAACCACTTGGGAGAGAAATGCCAGAAATGTCAGAGCCGTCAACAGCTATGAAAAGAGTGACACTTTATCTCACAGAATACGATACAATCTGCAGAAGTAATATGCATGATTGTTGTCACCACTACAATTACCTACTGTAGCCAAAGCACAATAAACTCATTTAACCTCTTCCAAGGCTCATATTTACAAAATACAGACTTCTGGGAATCCATACTCTGGTCTCAAGAGACCAAGTCAATCATTTTGGATCCAAAAGCATCCAAAATGTTCTGGTTTTGCTAGAGGAGGAGTACAGTGAGAATATTATACATTTGCTGAATTACATCTAGGGTGTACTCATTTCTGCAATCCTTTATTTAAACAAAATTGGCTAATTTACCTATTTTACAGAAACTATTGGCATATCGTTTGTTGTTTTTATTAAGTATATGTTTAATACATTAAAATGCCATCTTTCCATAAATTAATGATCATTAAGAAAATACATCTTTTATAGTTATTCAGAGGGGATGTACTTATTTATGCTGTGCACTGTATATATATAGTGGTGTGCGGTGGTGTCCTGAAATGAGGAGGCAAATAGCCTATTCTTTTTTTTTTTACTTTTTTAAATCAAATGTAAATTCATGTCCCAGTCACATTTTCTTGGTAAAATAAACATTACTTACACTGTCACTCATAACAATTACTTACACTGTCACTCATAACAATGTAATCAATATTCTATTTATTAAGCAAAGTATGATTCTCATCAGGTTAGTGTTTTTAAGCATTTTACATTAATTCCAAAATAATAACTTAAAGCAGTAACAATTTAAACAATATATTTTATTTGTGAACCTGTGTTCAGATATTCTTTTTAATAGCTAACTTTTAACTATCTTTGAATTTTTTGGATCATCAGCCATCAAAGCTGATTTACTCTAAATTTCACCAAACCGATTACTCATTAAAAGGTCATGTTTTCATGCAATTTTAAGTCTTATTTTGACGTAACAAAGTGGTTATATCTAAGTGTGAGAGTTGTTTACTGTACTTACTTTTTCAAATTAGTCTTCCCATTAAGGGCCGTTATATTGTTCATTCAGACTGATTTAGAAACAGTGTTGGCAACTAATTTTCAAGGAAAGTTGCTAAAGGAAGGTTGATTTGTTGCTAGAAGTTGCTAAATGATTTTGTGATGTCATTGCGCGATTTATCACCTAGTAAACTAGTAAAACTACACATTCTGAACAGTATTGATTTTTCACATTTTTTTACCTGCAGTTTTAATTACGCATTGTATTTTCCATTTTTCTAGATATTTTTCTTGCAGTGTACTAACTGATCAATAAGCGCAGGTACAAGCTATAACAAGGTGTAGCTATTATAAATGAACAATTGTTCAGTTATTATTATGATTATTAAATTCTAAATAGCAGCTAACTTAATTCACGTAATTGTGTGTACTCCTAGGCATCTTTAATTTCCTCTTTTTGCGTAATCTAGTTGGAAAATGTGTGCCTTTTTATTGTTTGAGTCACTTATCAAAAGTTGCTAAAAGCTGCCAAATACATTTTAAAAATAGTTAAACTTGTTGCAAGGTGCTTTTGGGAGAAAAAGTTGCTAGGATAGTCTAAAAAGTTGCTAAATTAAGCAACAAAATCGCTAAGTTGGCAACACTGGCGTGAACCAATCACAGCCGAACATAACCAGTCATATCCAATCATATCGCAAAAACTTAATGTGCTTAGGGGATGCGAGAAACGTGGACTCCCACTGTAACTTTACCTGCTGGTGTTGCTGTTGGACAATGTTTCTTTTGGAAAAAAATTATTATTTATACACATTTTAATGCTATATTTTATAATGCCGTTGTTTTATTTATGTACTACTTTTTTTTTTTCTCATCCAGTATTTTGAGGAGGCACTGCCTCCCTTGCCTCCTCAGAGGAAACGCCCCTTATTAAAGCGTGTTATATATAAAAGCCTGATATTTAATGTTTGAAAACTATATATAGGCCTATAAGTAGTGATAAGTGTGTGTAAGTGTGTGTAAGTGTGTGTGTGTATTTGTATTAATATCTATAAACACCTTCCTGCTTTATATCCAGCTAAGCAGAAACAGGATATTAGGAATTTTATGAATTGTGTTAATGATGCTCATGATAATAATTTTTATATCACTACTTAAATTGAATATGTGAATGAACAGAGTAAAAAAGGATGTTGAATGAGCCAAATTAACATTTGTTCTGTTGTGTGCCTTTTTCTGCCACACACACAATAACGTTGCCTGTGCTAATTAACAATTAGCAAAGACTCAGTGGCTAATTGTGTTATTCCTCGTAATTAAGGGGCTAATTACTAGAATGTCAATTTAGATTTAATTACTAAGTGCTTTGGTAATTCCCAGCGAGCATAAGTTACCATTTTCCGACCCTTTTCCCTGTCTGTTCTTTTGACGGGTTTTCCATACCTCGCTCCCTTTGGATAAAAAAAAAGAGAGAGAGGGGAAATATGTAAATAAAAATAAATGAGAGAGGTGTTTGAGCTTCCCAGATCTGTTATCAAGACTGCAAAGCTTAATGATTAATGAACGCCTTTACCTCTGGGCCTCCAATTAGAGATCTTTTTTTGTGCTAAAAAAGAGAGGAGAGGGCCACTAGCATTTTGGAGAAGATTAATCTGTGACGTTTAGTTTCCGCTAATACTGCAACATCCTGTGTGATTCTATGCATGTATGTGCGCAACCTGTACTGCCAATCTCTCCAACTGACCACTAATGGGTGCTATTGGCTTAAACATGGTCCGGTCCACGTGAAGTGAGCAAATTGGCAACGGCCTACAATTCCTCTAGCTCTCCTGTTCCTTCCGCATAACGGCTTTGATTTTCATCCTAACTGTCTGACTCCCTCAAACCGCTGCCAAAATACAATAGGACAGGGTATAATATATATAATTACACCCACTTACATTAGCCATTATGCCAGTGAAGCATTCCTTGGAAAATGACACACGACCTGTCAAGACTTCATTCACGCCATTAATAAGCATCATTAGTGTCTAGTTTGAATACCTCTCTTGCACATTGCAGTCATTTCAACATGTCATATATTTTAATTTGAGGCCAAAAATAGCTGTGTGGATATTATGCACTCTCACTGCTAGTCTTTGTGATCTCTTAATGGCCAGGAAGTTCAGAGTCTGACCTTGGATTTGCTCTCATCGGAATTAAAAATTCTTGGCCTTCAAGAACTCTCTGCCGAAAATGTGCCAGCGCGTCCTTGTTTTTGTTTGTGCGTTGACTCGAACCGATCAAAAGTGATTTGCATCATTAACTCACTCTTGAAGAATGCACGTGGGAATTGATACAGTTAAATTGAAGAGAAAAATAGGATTTCATAAATCCTCCCTTGAGCTGAATCTCAATTCTGGTTCTTTCTCTCTCTCTCGAAATCTCTCCATCCAGCGTCCCTGTCCCCCAGAAGTGGCTCGGCTGCCCCTGATGACGAACTGATGAAAGGAAACATCTCCATGTTACTGGAGCGCAACTGAACCTCCCACAGGTACTGCTGAAAAATAAAGACAATAACTCATCCTTTGATCTGAGTAAGTCATTAACTTCTCTTCGCCTTGTTTACCGCCTTTGACAAAAGCAGCTTAAGGGGCTAATTAATTGTAAAAGTGGCGCACAATGGTTAATTAGCCGCCGTCTGTTGTCGGCGATGTACCTTGGCGGACTTTTGTAGAGGCCTCTCTGTCGTCTTCGTTCTCGCGCTCCTCCCCCGGTGCGTGCTGTGGTGAGGGGTGCCATTTTTCATTTGGGGGCATGAGTGAGGCTGTCTGACATTTTAGCTGCTAAGCCCATGGGAGGTCACCATCAGAGAATCCTCAAGGTCCCCTTTAAAGAATGCTGATGTGTCATGTACACGCAGGGCATCTGAGGTTCAGGGGTAAATGGATTCACATATGCAGTAATTGACTGGCAGTAACTGGGTTAGAAGGGCAAATGGGAAGTGCCACATAAATGTATAGCACAATCAGCCGTGTCCCCACCCTTTGTTCAGATTGGAGTGATAATGAAATGAGAAATTTGAGAGCGAGGTGATGCCGTTGTGCACTTTGTTTAAAATCCGGCGTAGTTGTCGTGATGTTCCAAGAGTGCATTTTTTATAAATGCGTGAAACTTTAAATGGTCTTCAACAGAGGGTCTTCAGCATTACAGGCCACCGATAATGATTTAATTTCAAAATGGTTGAAATAGGAAATATATAATTAACAGTACATTTCAAAATAAAATAATGGAATAAATATGTTTTACTTTTTTTAAATAAATAAATTGAGATAATTTTATTACAATTAAAATGTTATATACAAATATTATGATATAGAAATATAAATATATATGAAATATAATCATAAAATTAAATGTAAAATGTAATAACAATATTTGACAAATTGGTAAAAAAAAATATAATTATAAATAAAATATATAAAATTAATTAAAAAAATATTAATTGCTTTGCGGTGTAAGTGTAATTAAAATGTAACAAATATTTGACAGATTGGCAAAACAACAGCAACAATAATAATAATAATAATTACTATTAAAATTAATAAAAACTTTAAAATGAATAAAAATTATATTAATTGTTTTGTAGTGTAATTATAATAAAGTATGTAAATATATAGTATAATAATATAAATCAGAATATAAATCAGTTTTAAAATGATATTAAGATTTCAAGAAATTAAGATAATTACAATTAAAATGTTATGTACAAATATTTAAAATTTAATATAAAAATGTAACTTACAAATATTTAACAAAAAGTAATAAAACTTTAAAATGAATCAAAACTTATATTAACTGCTTTGCAGTGTAAGTATGATAAAGTATGTAAATACATGAATTTATATGATATTATAAATCAGAATTCGAAATGCAATGCTTTGTTTTGAAATGAAATTAAGTTTTTTTTATTACAATTTAAATTTAATTCAAAAGTTTAAAATTGAAATCGAGATTGTTTTATTATAATTATCTATCTATTATCTATTATATTTATTATAATTTTATTAAAAAATTCCAAATATTTGACAAATTGGTAAATATATATTATTACAATTAAAGTTAATAACTCTAAAATTAATACAAAATTATATTACTTGCTTCATAATATCATAAAGTATGTATATATGAATATATATATCAGACTATTATAAATCAGACTTTAAAATGTAAGGCTCACTTTATACTACATGTAGCAGGTGACCCTTACTTCATCAGTCTGGACTCTGGCCTGCAAACAGTTAAAGACCCCTGCTTTAACCTTTATTTTACCTTTTTTTAGCAAGATCAGAAAAGCAGAAGAAGCTGTGTATGACTAATTTTTGCAGCTAACTTCAAATCAAAACTAAAATGCATAAATAAATTGGTAGTGCTGTAATTCTTTTTCATGTCATCATTTCCGTCTAAAGTCAGGCACAGAGGCAGGTACTTATAAGCAGGATAACAAAGAGAAAGCTTAATGTTTAAGTGCATTCAGCCAGACTCCTTCAACTCTGAATGAGGACCAATTAAGCTATAATGAGACTTACCACCTCTGTGGTCATATGCACATGAGTCCCAGCATGCCCTTGCCCTGCCCTGCACCACATATTACTGTTTACCGCCCACTGTGGAGATCTCATGTCTTTCATTAACGCGCACTAAAGTGCTATTGTTTGTAGTGGAGACATCTATAAAGAGACATTAGTATGCTTATTTACTAAGCAAGATCCAGAAAGTGTGTATCACAATAAAGTGTATGTATGTATCTTTTTCTAATTTAAATGAATTAATATTTTACGTTTCTTAAACTTGTTCTTAAAAAATGGAAGTCAGTACTGTTCAAATGAAAGGATGAATCCGCTCTGTCCATTAAACTAGAAGCTTTAACTTGAGGACCTAAAATATGCCTCTCCCTCCTAATTAGAAAGAAATAATAAAATATCGTCTCCAAGACAAACACCTCATGACCTTTCAAAGCCACCCTAGAGAAGTGTATTTTCCTCTGCTTTTGAGGGTGGTCGAGACCACAATGAAAGTATACTCATCCTTCCTCTGCAGTCTTGCATGCTGCCATTTATTTAACAAAAAATAATAATAGTAGATAGATTGTGTGTATTTAGTTCAATGTGAATTCTGTTTGTTAGTTAAAGGTTGCAAAAGGTCAGAGTTTTAAATTTCGCCCAGAGAGTTGCTCTGTTTATCCAGCTGTCATTTTGTAGAGAGTTTTTGGTGTTTTTCACAGGCGTCTTATGAACGAGACCGGACAAAGCTGGTTTTTATGAGTCATCTATGATGGTTGAGTTGTTTAGACAGTAACATTTACGTTACAGCTACTTAGTATGTAATTTAAAAAAAAAAATTACTTCAGAGTAAACAACAGAAAACTCGGCTTAGGACATCTGAAAATTAATGGGATGCTTTGCTGGTACTCAACAGCTTCAAACTTTTGTTGAAGTAATATATAAATATATCTATTGTTAAGACACTTGTATTATTTTCTTAATGTGAATGTGACAGTTAAGGTGAATAATGTGTATATACAATAAAGTTAAAGTTTGGCTTTTTAAAAACCACGTTAATAGTAATATGCCTTATTTTCAGTTTATTCCTCTAGTTTTAAAGCCAAGTCTAATCCCAATAATTACAGCTTAATAATTTAATGCACACTTTCTCAGTTCTTTGCTTTGCCCAAATCTCTTTATGTAACTCAAAAGTATGACTGACTGAGAATATATATATATGAAAGAAAAAATGAGGATGGGGTGGGGGTGGGGGTGGCGGTGGTGATGAGGATGGAGGTCTAAGAAAAAATTTACATTTGAATGAGAAAAAGCAGTCGACAGCCATTTTTTCTTGTGACATATTTCTCCCATTACAGCAAATTAAATTCATTCAATTAGGCTACTAATCTCACGGCTTTCTACTTCACAGTCACATCAGCTGAGGTGTCATGAAATTTCAGTTTTATATTACAATGTTTATGTTTTTGTGCTATGTAACATCTCATTACTTGTCATTGTGATATAGATAGATGATAGATAGATAGATATTTACATTAACAATGTAATGAATATTCTATTTATTAAAGCCAAGTACGAGTCCTCATCAAGTTAGTGTTTTTAAGCATTTTACATTTATTCCAAAATAATAACTCAAGACAGTAACAATTTAAATGATATTTTATTTGTCAACTTATGTTTAGCTTTTTTTTTTTTTTTTTTTTGGATCATCATTTATTAGAGTTCTGTAAATATTGGTCACTTGATTACTTTAGATTTCATAAAGCTGGTTACTCACTAAAAACTCCCGCAGATCATGTTTTCATCTTATTTTGATATAACAAAGTGGTTATATCTGTGAGTTTTTACTTACTTTTTTAAATTAATATTTTAATTTTACTATTTAGCAAGTTGTCTGAGCAGTACAGCCAAACTAATTTCCCTTTTTTAAAAAACAAAGCCTTTCAAGGTAACAAAGTATAAAATAAAAAAGAATGAAGAATTTAGGCCAAAGTGAGCGAAGATAATTTTTAAAAATTATTTTAACCTTTTTATTAAAAAATTAGAAGAAAGATACATTTTTTAGGTACATAGGTGTACTTAGCAGTAGCATTCAAGAAATTAAATTAACAAATATAAAAAGTAAAACACTATATACTTATACACTATATACATCAATTGTACATTGATTCTTATTAAAGCAACTGTATTGAAGTTCTTCAGTCAAGAGCAGTGACTGATTTTCCTCTTTGTGTTTTGTTTTATTAACGTTAAAAGAATAATTCACCCAAAAATGAGAATTCTGTCATCTGTCTGTCAACTCTGTCATAATGTTTTATTTTTATACCATCATTTACCCACTCTTAGGTTGTTTTAAACCTGAACGAGTTTCTTTTTTCTGCTGAACATTATCTAATTGTTCATTTCTAAGTTTAAAGCCTGTTGCTTTATCGTTACTGTTTCTCTTAAAAGTAATACTACTGTTTTATATTGTACTGTTTTTATTGTAGTCTGTTTCTGGTTTATTGTAGTAGGTTTCTGCTGTTTTCTGTTTGATATTGTGCAGTTTGTCTAATTTGTTAAATGTTCTGGTTGCGTATTCATATGATTTTATATGGCACAAGGGATGAAGTCAATAAAAATTTTGTTAGTCTTATTCCTGGATTTTCTTTGTATGTTTGTGTACTACATTGGGGCAATAAAGAACCTTTCCATAAATGGTTCTACAAAGAACCTAACAAAGTGACATGAAGAACTGTCAGGAGTTCTTCAAATAACCTTTGAACAGGGTTCTTTGCAGTACCGAAAAAGGTTCTTCATGGCACTGAAAAAAAAAGCTTCTTCAAGGAACCGTTTAATGAAAGGTTCTTCAGGGAACCAAAAATGGTTTCTCTATGGCATTGCTGTGAAACACCCTTTTTGGTTCTTCCTGGCACCTTTTTTTTAAGAGTACAGGATATGAGGAGCATTCATATTGAACTCCAAGGTCAAGGAGCTGCTGCTGATTATCTGAAATTAATCAAAGCCCTGAGGGCAGCCTGCTGTAAATAGACTCACGAGCACATCAGGGAAAGCTTCACCGCGTGAAGCTGACTGCCTCGCGTCATTTTCATATTCAGTTTTGGATATTACGATCTGACAGGATCTCGATAATAAGGGTGCGAGCGAGTCACGCGTCTGCCTCATGACTGAAAATAAAATTGATGTCATCATCTTCTTTTAAAGCTTTAATCATTGATGTAATTGAAAGAAATGCTACAGTAGGCACCGCACACCGTGTCTTTTGATTCAACACATATATGACCATTCGACTGTGTGTATGTGTGTGCAGGGTTGCAGAAGTTAAACTGAGGGGATAAGAGGGGTCCTTCACGTCGTCTCTGCACCGGGGGGCCCAATGTGCATGCTTCCCATCTCCTTCAGCTCTCCTCTAGTGCTGCCGTGATTGGCAGAGATGTTAAGTGCCATTTGACACCTGAGAGGGTGAAAATTTGTGCGAGTGGGCAGTAATGAATTGGAGACGTCTATGCAATTAAAATCACTGTTAATTTCTCCAGGGAGATGGGGGCCCCCCCTGAGCCCATGAATCACAGGACAGGAGGAGGGATGGAAAGAGTGAAGGATGAGTCACTGAACGGAGAGGAACGAGGGCCCCCACTGCACCTCTCCCGTCGTTGGCCGTTAAGCATATTTGATTAAGAACTGGCTTGATTTTTGTTCCGCTTTTCATTTGGTGTAAATTACTGTACTTTGGTTATCATCCGCATTCGGATATGATTGTAGCACTTGTGATGTTCTAATCAGCGTTCATTGACACTGATTGAGATATGCATTGTTTCAGAGGGAAGGAAGGAACCTCGCTCAGTCTCATGCCAGATACTTCGCTCGATTTCTTTCCTCACAAACGTTGCAGGAACATCCTGTCACTCTGGTTTCCTGGCAGATGATCTGGGAAAAGTCAAACGGAGTTACATTATAAACTGGGTAAGCGTTCAGATGGGTGTTTTTGTTTGCACAGTTTGGCTAACACAACACTTTCCACATTTCCTTCGGTTTGTTCCGCTTGATTCGTTCGCGATGACACGATGAACTCGTTTTTACGACGCATTTGGTATTCTTTCAACCTCAATAATGTCACCCAAGCGCTGAAATAATTTACGAGGAAATGTAGAAGTGTAATTTCTGTCAGAGTTCAAGCCAATTAATAAAGCCTGTCAAAGTCTTTCCTTCTTTTGCCAACAAAGTGTTCTCAGAGGAGGCCCAAACAGTCTCTGACTGACCTTGGCGAGCCCCGGACGGCCTTGCTGTTGATCAGAGTGTCACCAGACTCAAGCGTTCTCTGACTGCCATGTGTTTAAATTGCCTCCCACTGGCATTCAAATTACAGCCCATATCTCATCTGTTGAGATCTGGCATTACAGCAAGTCCACCATCTCTCTTCACACGCACACACACACACACACACATGTGCCACCCAAGCACATAATGAGGCAAAGTCATCTCCTTCTGAATCCCCACTGGGTGTACCTGTGAAGTGTAAGGCCCAGATGTGCTATTTTTGGATCTCGCTCTTTTAATTTATTTCCATGATTTGGTGATAATAATAATAATTGTGCTGTAGGTGCTGCATTGAAATTAGCTGACACTTCCTCGGGCGTTATCGCTCAGCCATCGCATCCAAAAGTGCCTCTCCTCTGCTCGCGTGCCTTCACTTCTTCATCTCTCGCCGTGCATTGACACAAAGGCTGTCGAAGCAGTTCTTCCTTCATTTTCCTTTCCCTTTTTTCAGCTTATTCAAATCAGGTGTTTGAAAACTAACCTTGTTTGAATTGTAATGCCGCAACGGAGGGTTTACAATTTACTGATACAGCGGCATAATAGGAAGTGAAGCGGCTCTGAATTTGAAATGAATTAAATTTCTGCTTGTCTGTATTCTAATCACAATGTTACATGATAGCTTACAAGAGTGTCTTTGAGACCGTTTCTAACTAAATAAATTTGATTTTGAAAGGGTGTGTTTGGCAGATTGGCTTCTGCATATTTTCACCGCCAGCCAGGTGCTGTCATGGATAAAGTACCTAGTTTATTGCACATAATAGGATGCAAAGATTGCAAAATATACATGAATTCTATTTGACAGAGAGAAGCAATATCACAAAGACTCCCGCCCGCCCGGAGATGGCATTTACCCAGCATTCAGATGGCCCATGACGCCCACACCGGGCATAGATTAATCAGTATGCTAAAGAGGGAGCTGACATGTACATGTGATGCATTTTGCCCTTATTCCTGACTGAATAACAAAGCTAAAATCCAAAATATTTTTCTGAATAAGATTTTTGTCCCCAAAAAAGGTTTCCAATTTTTAAAATTGTATTATTTAATTATTGTGTAGTGTTGTGTGCCATTTTACTTAGTTTATGTTACATTTATTTTGTTAACAAGTAAAAATACTTTCATAGAGCAAGAAACACTATTTTAACAAACACATATTGTGAATTACTTGGATAATGTTATGATTATTGATGTAATTTTTCCAACTATAGCCTTGAGAAAGTTGAAAATGACTTTTTTTTTTGTTTCTAATTTGGAATGCTAAAAAATGTGTGACATTTCAGTCTAGAACTTCACTATTTCATTATATTATTTTACTTTGTCTTGTTTAGATTATTTTATTTTTATTCACATTCCTACAATTGCCATTAGCCCTGGTGAAAAAAACAGCATATGCTGGTAGGTATGTTTTGATGCTGGTTAGGTATGTTTTGATGCTGGTTTAAACTGATCCTTTGCTGGTTTATGCTGGTCCTTAGCTGGTTTATGCTGGTCCTTAGCTAGTTTATGTTGGTCCTTAGCTGGTTTATGCTGGTCCTTGACCAGTTTAAACCAGCTAAGGACCAGTTTAAACCAGCATCAAAACCTACCTAACCAGCATCCCAGCATCAAAACATACCTACCAGCCTATACTGTTTTTTTTTTCCACCAGGGAGGGCTGTCAGGATTCCTCAATTCAACTAGATTTTTATAAAAAATAAAATACTCCATTGCAATTTGCCCATGTCGAGTACCCGGCAAAATACAGAAAGTATTTTGAAGTACCAGAATCCATGACACGCATAATTAGACCTACGCTGCATGACACAACAAACCTATTTAAAAATCGTAAGCACAATGCTATTGTGAATTGACAGAGTCTACTATTCAATTAAACAAATGTATGCAGGTTTAATATATGCGCTTTAATTATTTATGTGTAGGTTACGTAATTATGTGCCTCAGAGCAGCTCCATTTACAGTAAATGCTGCTCCACACATATTGTTAGCATTTACAGGTGTGGTGGAAAATCTCACACTCCATCACTGCATATTGCTGTGAGTTTGAGTTGTTTATTATAACGTTCATCTGGGAACACAACCATTTCATCTGTTTTGTAAGGTAAATAATTTATAAACCTAGGCAAACACAGGAGAATACATTAGTATCTTTGTCAATATGCTAACTGTTCTTCGGAATTTCAAAATAAAAGCTCAAACCTTCACTCTAAGTTTACACGTTTTGATATCCACATATTCAAGAAATTACAGTGGCTGTAGCATTTCCGTCGTAAAGAAATTGTAAAATATTAAAGATTACGTGGATTAAATGTTGTTTAGTCAATGTTAAACAAGGATTAGATCACGCAGTAGTGTAAAAACAATCGTCAGGCTGTTGGCGCCCTCTGCAGGCATTTGTTATAATGTGTAATGAACATTAGTTCTATTGTTTATAATACTTTATGTAATTTAAGAGTTTTGTTCAGTAAAACAATATGATTACTTGCTTTTGATCATTACTATTATATAAGTATTTTAAGTCATTTTAAAGTATATTGTTCCCTTAGGTCTATTTTTATTACCACAAAAATAATAATTATAATTATCCGATTACTCGATTAATCGTTAGAATAATCGACCGATTACTTAGTTACCAAAATAATCATTACTGGAAGCGCTAGTTGTCATGTTAAGACGTCCTCCATTCATTTTCCTCCAAGTGGCCCTTCTCCTCCCCTCATCCTATCTCTGGCTGAATCTTCATTGGTAGCAGCAAAAAGAAGTTAAGAGGCGAATGTCTTAGCAGTCAGTGACGAGAGAACATTGCGTTCATCACTTCTCCGTCCTCAGCAAGCCAAAATGTGGATTCTGTAGATTGTCTGCTTAAAGCCTCCAGATGTGTCCTACTTTTGTTCAGCAGTGACATGTGGTTAAACATACTTCCTGATGACCATCTCCGTTCAGGTCTCAACTTTCACTGTCTAGGGACAAAACTCAGACTTTGCAAGTTCACACTGAAACTTCCTCTGTGGCTGCCACGGACTGCCATATGTATCAGCTTGTTTTTCAGGCCAGCTGAGCTCGTAATTATCTGATGGAGCTCATTATGAGCTGTAATTGGAGGTGCCTGTATCCTCTGAGAGGGAAAGAGCAATAAAATAAGGAGAAAACTAGGGGATACTCCTAAGCCCCAGGCCCTTCGTTCTCATACAGTGAACCTTACGTCTTACATGAATATGGGCAAACAATCTCTTTGCAATGCAAATGATTTTCACATATATTAGCATGGGCACTCTAATCAATGACCAATTAATGATCTCACTCTGTTAATATGCATGTGACAGGTTCACTGATGCACACGGTGTGCTTTATTGCCATTGTTATATAGTGTAGAATCATAGCAGACAGCACAAAGTTATATATATATATATATATATATATATGTGTGTATATATATATCTCAATGGTATGGTCTTAAATGTATGTAGTATGAGAAAAAAAATAGATTTCTTTAGATTTTTCAAGAACTATATTATTCATTTTAATTAATAAAGATGAACGTATATGAGCTTGTTTATGTATTACTAAAAATCTTTTTTACTTAATCCCCAAATGACATAAATATTTATAAGGCTTGATACTTTCTTTTGAAGTCCCAAGCGAATGTTCGATACAAAGTCCCTATCAAAATGATCAAAGAAAGCACAAAGAGGGAAAAAAACTGGCCTAGCTAGCATTGTTTTTTTCCCCTGTCCCAATGCACACGTTGAAAACATCAACTAAAAAAAAAAAAGACTGCATGATAGCATCAGGATTGGGACCAGTGCACTGTCGCTTTAAGATAAAATATTCTATCTTCTACATCATAATTATCTCCTTAAGGTAGAAATATTAGCATATCTTCCAATCTTATTATCTGAGAAATTGCCTCATTAAGTTGCCTGCCTCCCCTTGTGCCCACCTTGCACGCCATTGTCCATATTTCATCAGTGATCCCATAGAGCTCGGGGCTGCTCTGATTGGCAAGAGGCATATGCCTTATAACAGGTCTCTATGGGGACTCGGAGTGGGCCGAAATACGCCAGCAGAGCTCTGTTTCTGACAGCGGGATGATCATCTTTAATTTCATGTGCCTTTGCTTCTGTATAGGCAACCTGCAAGTGAGCGGCCTTACTGCCTCTTCCCTCGCTCCATCTCTCATCTGTCCTTCACGTCGGAGCATGGAGGGGATGCCAGTCAGAAAAAATTTGCTCTGCTGCAAACGAGGGTCACGTCACAGAGGGGGGCGAAGTCCGAAGGTCTGAATGTCTGGGGAGGAAATCTGATATTTGCCTGCAGCTGTTCATGTAGGTGTGTGAATATTCAAATGTACCTTGTTTGGATGAGTGTCATTCAGTGATGTGTCTCTCCTTCATATTGGTCTCTTCAGGGTGGTCGCAAAAATTTACAAGCACAGGACAACAGTTTTACAATGTCAGCGAAAGCTGAATGAGTGTGATATACCAGGGGATTTAAAAAAGTTTTAATGCAAAGGACTTTTTCATGTATAGAAACCCTGTTATACCATGTAATATAATAGAGGCATCGATTCTAAATTAATATAAATGAAATAATTGGATTAATCCAATCTAATAAATCTATCTGTTAAAATATTATCGGGAATATATTGTATTTAAATTATACCATTTCTGAAATGAACACTTTTCATAAAACTACATGCTAGGGCTGGGTTTTAACACAAATTTTACAATTCAGTTCAAGCTTGCGATTCAGTTAGATTTCCGTTTCGATGTTGATTATTTTGGATATATATCAGGTACAGTACATGCCAAATTTTCCTAAGGAAAAATATCTCAACTAATGCTGTGCAGTATACACGAGAGTCAGTTGGTGCTACATTGGTATAATATTTAAGGTTAAAATGAACTGATTTGTATACAAACACTTAAAATGACACTCAATTAAGTTTTATAATAATAAAGTTACAATTACATAAGTATATTTCTACTCCAATTCAAACACATTTAAATGGTGGCTGTCATAAAAACTTAACAGATTTATTAAACATTGAAGAACATTAAAAATGATAAAGAATGTTATATGGTGCGTATGTTTAGCAAAATGCTCCTCTCTAGAGGTAAATGTGACGTTACGTGACATTGTTTACAAGCTGTTATATTGACGTCTTTACACGTTAGAAGCACTGACTGAGTGATTACATGAGACAGAATACAGATTTTGCAGTTGTACTCTTTCTTTTAACGCAACTTTAGATGTTTATTTGTGTTTATTTAGTGCTGAAACTGGTATTAAAGTTCATGTGCGCTTCGCGCTGCTGCTTCACTTGAACTGAGGCGCTACAGTGATCTGTCAGTCCACATTAAACAGTGCCAAAATGGTATTTATTGTGTGAATACTGTAGTAAAATTGATAGAATTCAAAATCTGAAAGTTTGTTTCATATCAAAAGTAACAGAGCACAAAGCTTATTACGATTTATTGGATGTGAGGTGTGCTACGATGTTTCGTTCATTAGCTGAAAACAGACTAGGCTCATTAATTCTTGGAATTTAGGAATCACTATAGTTTTGTAAAAATGAGAATAAATTAAAATCGAGAAATCAATATTTTTTACCCAGCCCTACTACATGCATATGTAGGCCTATTCAAGATTACCTGAAAAAAGAATAAAATAATCATAATGTCTCATGATTTCTGTTTTTAAGACAGAACAGAAAAGAAAAAATGGCCCTGCTGAAAAAACAATAGAAACCATCACAGAATTTGTAATGGTTTTACTGGTTATAATGGGAATTGTACTGGTTTTAATGGATACTGTAATGGTGCCTGTTGGTCTCTACTGGTAATCGTTCACCTTCTATTGGTGGCCTGTTAAAACCACAAAATCTTAATGGAATATGTCCCAAAACACACTACAGAAAATTATTTTTTAATGATTTTAATGGTTAAAAGTTGAGTTTGTAGTGGTATTAGTAGTGGAAACCATTAGAATTTCTGTGATGGTTTCTATTGTTGTTTTTTTCAGCAGGGGGAAAATTGGAGAGAATTATTATTTTGTATATATATATCTAGTATTTATCTGTCAAGATAAAAAGAAAAAGATGGATGGATAAATAAATAAATAATGAGCAAATAATTTAATTTTTTTTAACATTTTTACATATTGCCCTAAAAATACAGGGCTTTTATTTTTATTTATTTATTTTTGCAGACCCCTGACTGAACCCCTCCCACCCCTTTCCCATCTCCCCCATTCTCTTGTCTGTCTGAGAAATAATCGTGGACAGAGGACAAATCCCTGTTTGGAATTATAAGTTAATTGTCAAATAGAAGGGTCCCGCAGCGTCCTAAGCCTGAATTGTACTGCTGCATACATTCCAAGAAATTATTTAAATGATTACCACCACAAATTACACATTACCGCTTTCAGATATTAATGAGATGCGCCGGAATATCTCTAACAGCTTAATCTGTGAAATTTAAGCCATGAAATGAAATCTGACACCCATGGATTCATAATAAAATAATGTCTTTTTATCCCAGGCGATGGCCGAGCTTGCGGCTTTAGGTGAGATCTGAGACAGTCTGGAGGATGTGTGGATCACATTTAGAAAAAGCGCCGGTGTTGACAAGTCGCCACTTCGGTGAGTAGAAAGAGACGGTTGAAGAGGATAACTGTCTCCATCCTTCACTCAGCCTTGATCAGAATGAGATTTAATTGTGGTCCGACGCTGGCATCCTCTCGAATGGATCGGTGGGCTTGAGACTCAGATGTTAATTGAATCTATTGCTCAGTTAAATGATTTCACTACAGTGTTTTAAATAGGTAGCCTCCAGCTTTGGTAATGTTCTGCTCCACAGCGTGTTGGTAAAAGAGCGCTCATTTAAATCTAGATTGATTTGCATAATGATAATTTTGCATTCTTGCATAATGAAATCCTTTTTCCTCGAATTACCCAACGCAACATCTACAGCATTAAATGATCTGCTTTTATCTAAATTTCACTTATACAGGTGAACATGTGAAGCGTTCCATTGACTCATAATGATTCATTTCAAATCAAATAGCATTATTCATAGAAACTTGAATCATTAAAGCAATAAAAAAGAAAAAAAAATATTCAACTATTCAGCAAAGCTCTGAATTTGAAACCTTACTGATAGCATTTTTCTTCCTTAAAAATCATGGCTGTCATGCTTCAAAAAATGTTAATTAAATAATGAGCCAGTTAATAATTTTAACAAAATTGAATGAGCTATCCTTTTAATTGTGCTTGCTAATTAAATGTGGCAAAAATTCCTTTGACTAGGTGAAAGTAGCATAATGCTGTTTGTTTTGAAGAAATTGCCCTGTGAAACAGTGAGTTTAACCTTATGAGTGTGTGGGCAGGCGGTAAGGGCGGATGTTGTGTTCATTCTGGAGCATGTGTGGGGCAGGTTGGTCGAGTCCTGATATGCTTAACAGCCAATTTACAAAGGTCAGGTCCTATGGATCAAACCGTTCAGTAAATTGCACCTTCAAACTCATAAATGAGAAACAATCATCTTGCTAAAGGTCACGGCGCTAGCACTGTGGATTACAATAATAAAGTAAGCCGCCCTGCTCTTCCACTAATTTACTCTCAAGGAACTCAGGAACATTGGCTAAAGAACGTCTCTTTTTTTTTCTCTCTCTCTCTTTTTCTCATTCTGTCTCTTTTCTGTTTCTGTAACTCAAATCACAGATGGAAACTCTCCCTCAAGAACGTTCATTATTTTTCACAAGCAAAAAAGTGATTATTTCAATTATTTCAATTTACGTTTTGAATTTTTCCATTTTCATTTAAAGCAGAAAGTACAGTTTTATTATTATAAAAGGTGCAAAAAAAGAGCTTTGGCATCAAATATTTTAGATATTTATTCAAATTAAGAAATATTTACTCTTATTTATTTATTTATTTTCAGGTTTAAAGTTAAGATTTTGAAAGAAATTTCATTTAAATAAATGCAAAACAATGGAAGGTTGTGACATAAAATGAATAAATATTTTTTAATTGTTAATTTTTGTAGGTTTAAAATTAAGATTTTTAAAAATATGCAAAACAAAGAAATATTATGACAAAAAATGAAGAAATAGTTATTTTAATTTTGCATTTTCAGGTTTAAAGTTTGTATGTTGCAAGATCCAAAACAAAGTTATGACAAAATGAAATCATATTTATTTTAATTGTTTTCATGTTTAAAAAATGTTTAAGTGTTTATTTTCAGGTTTATATTCATGTTTTAAAATTTTGAAAGATGCAAGATGATGTTGTGACATAAGTTGTGACATAAAATGATGAAATATATA
>JAHKKF010520523.1:21864-34854 GCA_019740295.1 Labeo calbasu | reverse complement strand
GATGGCTTGAGGGTCAATAATGGGATAATTTTCATTTTTGGGTGAACTATTCCTTTAAGTCGGCTAAATTTTTGTTACTGATAAGAAAAACACTGAATTTACAGCACTGGTCTACTGGATTTGGCTTTATTATGGTTATGTTTGTAATATTAAAAATATGTTACATGCATAATATATATTGTTATAAATAATGAAAAATATACATTTAATTTTAAGATATTTTATGTCATAAATACAAAAATATTTCTTATATATATATATATATATATTTTCAACAATATATATAATAAATAATTTTTTAAAAATTATTGCTTTTGACCTTTCTTTTTTCATTCTGCATGTATGAAGCACTTTGTAATGCTCTGCATTGTGCTATATTACAGTCAAAACCTAAATTTGAAATAGGTACTATCCACCTTTTTTGCCTGTAAGAGTGGACGTGGCCATTTGTAAATTTAATGGGTGTGGCTTCTGGTCTCACCTGCATCCAGCTATTTTTAGCTGTACAAAACAGCCAGTTTTTTGCTTGATATTGCAGAAATACCATGTTATTTTAATGTATTATCTTAATTATGAACACAGTGGTTCGTAGTGCAAACAGTTTTACCGTTTACTGCACGTTGTTATTCTTCTCATTATTTCCCTATAAACCAGAAGTTTCACCCATAGACAGACTTAAAAGTTTGTGGCTCATATGTTTTGTGTGTGTGTTTTGCTCACCTGCATACTTCTCTTTGTGATCTGTTGCGTAATATGGACCCGACCTGTACTCGGGTCCACGCCTGCCAGCGGTACCATCGCCTCCCCTATCACATCATCTCGTGAGAACCGGTCAAAGCTCAGCACCAGGAAGTGCAGACTGAGATCCGACAGGGAGCTGTACGGCACGCCATAAAATGTGAAGGTCTCATCAAACGCCGGTTCCAGAGTCTTCCTCAGGACTCGAGTCTTAACGCGATGTTTCTTCTCTGGGAGAATGGTCATCTTCACATAGGGGTCTGCGCTGCCCGCCTGACCTTCCACTGCCGGTAGCCCCCGAGCTTCCAGGATGGTGACCACCAAGGCCTTCTTGGGGAAGTTATAATCGATTGCAATGCTGAGATCTCCTCGGCTCGGCTCATCTGCAGGGGTGAAGGGCGTAGCTGTGCTGGAAACCGTTGTACTGGAGGTCTGACTGCTGCTTGCAGAGCTGCTGTCCAGACAGCAGTAATCCGCACGCACAGGAAGTTCCCTCTCCAGCTTGGGAACCTCATGACCACTTTCCCCAATTCTCATCTGCATTTGTTCCTCTCCCAGCAAACCGCTTTCTGCTGCCGAATCCATATCTACCAGCACCACTGGGCGCCCCTTGTTGCTTTGAGCCCCGTCGGTTGTCTGGGATCTGGCCTGGCGTGCCACTCGTATGATCCTCTTGCTGCTGGTAAGCGTGTCGGGGTAGATGCTCATTCCTTTCAGCATGTGAATAAACCTGTACGGTGGGTCTGTGAGAGGATCGCTTTGTTCCGATTGGATCCCGTGAAGCTTGTAGTTTGTCCTGTTGTAATGTTTCTGACAGCAAGTCCACACAAAGATTATTGCAACGACTGCAACAACCAACACACCGGCACCGATAAACCCCGCCAGCACTGGGGACATATCTAAAAGAGAAAAACAGAGACAGAAGAGTAAACCAACTGATGAACAAGTCAATCACATCCATCTATATTCATCCACAGCATATTCATACCTGAAGATGTTCACAAGCCTAAATCGTAAAGAATAAAACAACAGGCTTTCTCGTTCTAGATGGTTAAAGCACAGCAGCTCAGAACATGCAGACACTGACAAACCCACGGCAGACTCGCTCTATATCTACTTCATGCCCACTCCACCCGCAGATGCAGAGGAACACAATCATCCCACACAGAGACGACTGCATCCGGTCTCACGCTACAACAACACAACCATGAAATATTAAAAATGATTCTCTAGGTGTCTTTACACTTGGTTCTGAGTACATACAAAGCTTTATACAACAGTTCTTTCTGATCCTCGAATCTGAGAGGAGTGCGGTATTCTAGTAATATCGAAACTCCAACTGTTTCACTGTTTATATCACTCCGCTTGCAGTATTTCTCACAGCGAGTGTCATGGCGACACCCAAATCCACTATAATCTTTTAAATAATACTGTTTTTGTGTCACGGAATGTAGTTTTTTAGGTGGGAATGTAATTGTTTAGATTTCAAATATGCGATTTGTTAATAAAGATAATGTCTATTTGAAATTTTGCTTCAATGTTTTCGCTTTGCTTCAATGTCCTCCCGAGAGCAGCTTTACCTCAGCCAGTTCTGGAATTTGCTGCTGGCTCTGATGTCTATAGTTGTTAAACATGAGATATAATTTGTTTTGGGTAAATTTAATGGGCAGTTATTTGTCCCATTAATTTATTATCCAGAGCAAATAGTTTTAGCTGAGGGCAAACGCTTATGACTTTTATAATGAAAAGAGACTGAAACGCTGTTGTAAACAAGGAAGTTATTTTTACTTTAAACAACACCTTGTAAGACACAGCCAACAAATGCACTGAGCAGTGCTGTCATTTGAAATCACCCGTAACAGAGGAAAAGATAGTATGACAAAGATATTGCTTTCCTCACCGGACATTCAAACTAATGTTTTGTGAATACGAGATCGAGCTGAAGAAAGAATGCTGTATCAGATATAGGTAATCACATCGCTCAGTCCATCTCTCTCTCATAATACTCAGCTCAACATAATACACTGCTTTTAATACAGTAATACAATGAGCTTTTAATGAAGCAACTCAACATTTCATTTAGACAAGCATCATTCCAGTGCCTCTTCTATTCCATAACTTAAAGCCTCCGTCTTTATTACCTGGTATAAATTGTGTATTACCCCATAGGAGCAAATTGGGACGGTTTTGGTATATCACCTATCTGAAGAGTACAGATATATTTTAATGGTAAATCTGGGGTGTACAATTGTTCAATGTCTACCCAAGCTGGAGGTGGTGTTGTACGGAAATAATTTAATGCTGTAGTCAGACATATAATACCATCTAAAATTGGAAAGCTGAAGCCCTGCCCTTTCATAAGGTAAATAGTTTACAGCGAAGTCTAGCTTTTCTGTCATTCAAATAATTTGTGCAAGTAGTTTATCATAAAACACGTTTCGTAATGGCAATGGGAGTGTTTGAAAACAGTATAAAAAATCTGGGTAGAATAGACATTTTTATTATGTTAATTTGTCCGATCATGGATATTGGTCAATTTAACCATTTTTGCGATACCTCAATAGTTCTGTCCATAAGGGATCATAATTTATTGGGATTATTTTACTAAGGTTAAAAGTGATTTTGACACCTAAATAACTAAAACCATCTGTGGTTGTCATGAATGGGGTGTTTATTATGGGTTTATGTCTTTCTTCCTTATTAAGAAACAGTAATACTGACTTGGAATTATTAATTTTATATCCAGAAAATTCTCAGAAGTTTTCAATTAGTCTCAGTTTCTTTGTTATTAGTTCTAAAGTGACATTTTCAAATTAGAAACGGAGGCTTAGGCTCAGCTGTTAAACTGTCAACTCGTGTGATACTGCTCATGTGTCTGAGTGTTTGTCATTGTTATTGGCATGCAAATGCATTTAACGATTCACTACATTAAAAATGACATTTAAAGGCATCTTTTTGAAATAAATATGCCTCAAATGCTATAAAGTTGAATAGAATAGAATTTGTCCAATAAGAAATTAAAACAGAAAAGAATCTTGTATCAATGTTTACACAAAAATATGTAGTTTTCAACTACTGAACTAGAGGCTTTAACTGTTTTCAACATTAATATTAAGAATTGTTTCTTGAGCACCAAACAGCATATTATAATAATTTCTGAAGGATCATGTCACACCAAAGAGTGAATAAATAAAAATAAATGATCTACTAAGATTGATGACAGAAGAATGGAAAAACTCTCGTTTGATGCTGATATATGGCTATTGTAAGATGAGCTGCTCAGACATGATTTGCCCAACAATAAATCTTTATGCTGATCACTATCCGCACCACAATACCATTTTACGAGGTCAAAGTGACCTATCTTATGAGATCAGATATGAGGTCAGCAGTTTTACTGGATGCCTGAGTGGCAAAGGCAAAGATTCAGAAAATAATCAAATACGTAGAACAGGCTAAGCACTACAGCCCAGAAAGCCAAAATGAACAGTGTGACGCAGACAAAAAAAACAACATTTGCCAGTGCTCCACCCAGTCCGTTGTTCTTTACTCCATCACTCTCACCCAACCCCAGACAAAGACCCTCACCCCACTTGCTAGATGATGCAAGACTTGGCAGGCTCCGAAAAAACAGCTGCTCCAATTACCTGGAAACATCCCATGGGGCGTAGACACATATGAAGCAAAAGCACACACAAACAAAGAGGAGAGACACCTACCTCACGCACACATGTACACAGTTTTGCTTGAGTTTTTAATCAATGCAGTGAGAGTAGCAAAGCTTCTGACCTCTGAATGACTTTTGAAAGCCTGACTTTTGGTGTATTTCTCAGGAAATAAATCAAAAGTACATCCCTTTAGAGTTCTGACAGGTATGTCTAGACATGCGGACACAGTAGAGTTATCAAATATCAAAAACTACTGATACATCTGTCTAGGGTGATGGTAGCTAGTTTGCTAGTTGAAACATAGCAGGAAGGGGAGAACTGCGTGGGTTGCTAAATTAGCCCTATCAATGTTACGCCCTTGAGGAAAGCAATTGTACTGTAGCTGAACTGTAAGGTCCTTCAGATGAAAAGAATTCAGTAAATTACTGTCTGTTAGTGAGGACGATGAGTTAAATGATGTGTACTCTGATCTTCCCATACCAGAAAATGGCAATACACAGTACTGTCTATTGCAATTTAATCAATTCAAGACATCATTTCACCAACCCTGACAAAAATTAGTACTGCCAGTTATTCCAGCACTGTGGTCTCTCAGTGCATACGTCATATCAGAATGATACAGCAAAACATCTAGAAAAAGCTTCATCTTGTCCCATTTAAAGTTGTGATGCAATGGAAGTAGCAGGATTTTTTTTGTGAATTACATTTCAGTGAAACTGATTATTGAAAAGATAAAAATGTAGGGCGGGACTTGGTTCATTGCAATGGTTGTTGATTGAATGGAGGCAAATCGGGCAAGAAAGCTGAATAAATGTTTGGAGAAGCAGGGCAAAAATCATCAGAGAAATCTGTTACTTCACAGGAAGATTGAGTTATGACACTCTGATTAAAAATTATGAGTTAAAAATTAAGCATGCACGAATGAATTGTTCACAATACGATCATTAAGAAAATAGCTATGGTGAATTTCCATTTCATGCTGACTTGAAAAAAAGCCATTACCCAAAGCATTTTTAATTCGTTCAAAATGAATCACAGATTAGCTGGTTGTGCCTCGAACAACGTAAGATCAACCATTGTATAAAATAAGCAAAGAAATTGTTTGCTACACCTAATAATGTCTTACAGGATTCTAAACAAGGTCCTAGTCTAAATCCTACATGACTCTGCGCATCCTCCAAACCTCACGGTGCCTGCTCTTTGTATACATGTACAGCCCACAGTGAGAGTGGGCAACGAAGCTGTGTCTGGAACGTAAACGTCTCTCGGAGGCTCATGCCAGATGGAGGTGGGCACTGTGGTGCCAGCTGGTGCTGGCATCAGATCCGAGGACGCTCCTTTCCGTCACGTTATCTCACTTCCTCACACACGACACAGTTATGCCTTTACATCAGCCCTAAAGAGTTACATTTCATTAAAGATAATGCTTTTCATATCAGTTTAGTAATTAAACACATAAAACAGAGAAGAGCATCAACATAGTTCCACTCCGTTTTCACCTTCTCTACTAAAATAGTTCTTGTCTTAATTCAGGTGTAGTACAGAAGAAATCAATTCTGTATTATTCTGATAGTAAACAAACTGCTTTTTGAACTTAATTCCAATATTTTTTTATGTTTTATACTAATATTATTTACAAAATCATTCGTCCTTACACCACTTTCACAATTGGAATGTTATTTATCCTCAAGTCCCTTTCAATAAATAGACACTGTAAGTTATCCGATCACTGTACATCTGAACGAGGCGAGAAGATCATCTTAACACTTATACTGTCTGTTTATACCAAACACCACAATCCTGTAGAATTTACCGGTATTAAACTCTCAATTTACACCCTAAACCAGTGGTTCCCAACCATATGGCCAGGGCCCAGAGGGCCATTAAAATAAGCGAAAACAAGCTTTGAAAACTGCTAAAACCACTCAAATCAAGATATTTCTTGTTTTAAGAAATGCCCTCCAATATATATATATATATATATACATATATATATCATATATATTGCTTATTTAAGTAACATACTTTTTCAAAATATGTCAAACTATACATTTTATTTGTAAGTAAAAAATATACATATTTTTAAACTCTTTGTCTTTAATCCTTATCCTGTAAATCACAAATGACTGGAAAAGTCATGGTGTCTTTGGATATTGCCAGGGAAAATAGGGGGTCTTGGAGCCAAACAGGTTGAGAACCACTTCCCTAAATGACACCTGTCAAAGAGCAGCTGAGAGCAAAAGATTTTTCAAAAAATGTCCTTTTTGTCCATACAAATGAAACTCTATGTGACATGAGGGTGTGTAAATGATGACAAATTTTCATTTTATGTTAAACTGTTCCTATAAGAGCGTTTTCAGCTAAATAATTGAAACTAGCAGAGAACCACTGATAGATACATCACACATTTGCATAATTGTGACCCTGGACCAAAAAACCAGTCATAGGTAGCACAGATATGTTTCTAGCAATAGCCAACAATACGTTGTATGATTCAAAATGATCTATTTTTCTTTTATGCCAAAAATCATTAGGATATTAAGTAAAGATCAGGTTTTATTAAAATATTTTTGTACATTTCCTACCGTAAATTTATCAAAACTTCATTTTTGATTAGTAATATGCATTGCTGAGAACTTCATTTGGACAGCTTTAAAGGCGATTTTCTCAATATTTCGATTTTTTTGCACCCTCAGATTCCAGATTTTTAAATAATATCTCAGCCAAATACTGTCCTATCCTAATAAACCATACATCAATGGAAAGCTATTCATTCAGATTTTAGATGATATTTACATCTCAATTTAAAAAAATGACCCTCATGACTGGTTTTGTGGTCCAGGGTCACAATTCAGCTTTGGACTCAAACCTTACAGTTACCGAGATGGAGCCCTTGTAATAAATTCCCCGTGTGACAACTAGCCCCTATAGGTTAGCTGGTGAATTTGAGGACACATGGGTGGAGACTGTAATCTCAGCGGTGCGCTTGTGCGTTATTAACAAACAAAGAGCCTTCGGGTCCAGTCCGGAATAGACATCACGTCATTCCTGCTCCCATCTCACTGCGCATCACTCCATTAAAACACTTTTGCAACATGGCGACGTTCAGAAACGCTCACTATTTAACATGAATGAACAACATACTTTTGTTGTTATACATAACATATTGATGTTAGTTATACAGTCTTGACATAAGAAGCTCAACAAGCACTGTCTAAAACAACACATCCCAAATTAGTATCTTAACCAGGTCAGGTGTGTCCACAATGCGTAATGTTCATATCTCAGGCCTGCGGTATACTCACCGTACGCCGCGCGTATTTCAGTGATCTCAGCCATTTTGAGGGTTGGGCGCGATGCGATCTGAATAACAGGCGTGGAATAAACAATAAATGTCGACGCTCCTTCGTTTAGCTGATATGATGTAGATAATTCATGGCTACATCTCTACGGAACGCGGTGTCCTCGTCTCTGCTCCGGTACAGGCCGTTGTAGGATGCTGCGCGCCGAAGGATGCTGAGCGTCGGGATGCACTGCGTCAGATTGAGAGTCTGACCGTAAGTACCGCCCACCAGCAGCGCGCATCTCATGGACAGCATCCAAACACTGTACCATCCTGTATTTTCCAGCAATTTCATATGCGCAGAGCTACATAACATACGTTTCTCATGAGAAACGTTACATAAAAATACAAATTTTAAATTCAGATGGAATTTCAGGCTGTGTACACTACTAGTCAAAAGTTTCTGAACAGCAAGATTTTTTAAATGTTTTTTAAAATAAGTATCTTCTGCTCACCAAGCCTGCTTTTATCCAAAGTACATCAAAAATAGTACAATTTTGAAATATTTTTTACTATTTAAAATAACTGTTCTCTATTTGAATATATTTTAAAATGTAATTTATTGCTGTGATTTCAAAGCTCAATTTTTAGCATTATTACTTCAGTCACATGATCCTTTAGAAATCATACTAATCTCTATTCTATTTGCTGCTCCAAAAACATTTATTATTATTATGTTGAAAACAGCTGAGTAGATTTTTTTCAGGTTTTTTTGATGAATAGAAAGGTCAGAAGAACAACATTTATCTGAAACAGAAATCTTTCATAACATTATAAATGTCTTTATCATCACTTTTAATCAATTTAAAGCATCCTTGCTATATAAAAGTATTAATTTCTAGAATTATACTGACTTCAAGCTTTTGAATGGTATAGTATTTTTGGATCTTTCTATTAATCAAAATCCTGAAAAAAATGTACTCAGCTGTTTTAAATATTGCTAATAGTAATAATAAATGTTTCCTGAACAGCAAATCAGCATATTAAAATGATTTCTGAAGGATCATGTGACTGGAGTAATGATGCATGAAATTAATTTAAAAAAATATATTCAAATAGAAAGTTATTTTAAATAGTAAAATCATGTCATAATATTACAAAAAACTTTTGACTGGTAGTGTGTTGAAGTGTGCAAACAAACAGACAAAATGAAAAAAATTGTAACAATAATTCCCAATCCTACTAAAAAAAAATTTTCAACATCTTAAACCATTATTCTATGCTGGATTTCTACTTTGCACATAATACACTGTAAAAAAAATATGGTTTCAACTTAAAATAATCTGTTACCAGACTGCATTAAAATTTTAAGTTTAGTCAACACAAATATCTAAGTTGTCACTTAGTACAACTTAACATTTCAAGTTGACTAAACTTAAAATTAAGGCAGCGGGGTAACAAATTATTTTAAGTTGACTCAACAAAATTTTTTTACAGTGAAGGACCAATGTATTTTCTTTAAAGATTACTAGCAATTAGAAGACAGAAAATCCATATGTGAATATGCATACTTCTCTACTAAACAGTATGCAAAAAGCAGTATGTTAAATGAGCAGGATGTCAAAAAATGCATTATTCATGATTAATTTGCAAGGATTTCCATATTCATGAATAAGAAAACTGCAGGGGCTTCATGCCTTGATGAAAAGCTAATAATGAATAAATTCCTAAAATCAAAACAACCCAAATAACTTACTAAAAAAGGGTTACATATTTTATTTGTTTACTTGCATGTCGTGACCATTAACTGTTAACAGAAAACTGTGAACATGCAAATATGTTCTTAAATAACTGAAATATTAACTTAAAATCTCAAAGTGGGATTTGGCAGACAAAAAAAAGTTTCCCAACCCATCGACCCTTTGCTATCCCATGAGGCCAGAAGAGTGATTTAAGTACCAAAAAAGTTATCTATGATTGTTGTTAGTATGTTATGCCAGGTGTTATCTACTAGTGGATGAATGCTGCTTAATGAATTTATGATATTAGTATTTTCATTTTGTAGTGACTGTTATATGGAAGCAATAAGGCACTCGAGTGTATGCTGTATTTTGAATATAGTCACAGGTGAAGCAGTGCTTGATAAGGGTCCTGGAACACATTCTACATTAAGCAAAAGAAATTTGGCAAAGAGAATTTAGAAAATCCATCTCTCCTGACTAACAAATCCCTTTGTCATATTCACAATATAGCACATCCTCTCATAGAATCCTTGAATTAAATGCAGTTTGTACTATATAAAGCTTAAACAAAGTCATGTCTAAAATGCAAGGCTGCGTATGAGTGAATGCAATACTTGAAATAACCACTAGGTGGTCGCTTGTGTCTCAGTGTCATGGCTTATAAAAGCATTTCAGCATGTATGGAAGTGTCAGACTGTTTTGACACATAGTTCAGCACTGACTGTTTAATATCCCTCACATATAGCTTAGCAGACAAAAAACAAACTGCTAACAAAACTTTTATCTCTGTATCACTGAATTATAAACTATTATGGCATTCATAAGTCGATTGTCATTAAAACTGCAGAATATTTTATCTTATTGAGTCTCATTGAGTCTTTGGTCTCATTTCAGGATTTGTCAGATAAAATATACTGCCTTGTAGAACAAAGCACATTTTCTGTCCTTTCTGTTAGCTGCTTTTAAATGCATTTATTCCTGGACGTCCTACTTGCACTCAGCAATCAGATCAGCTGCCACTTTAAGAGCTAGGATAAATCAGATTGATTCAGAGCTTTAAACCTCAGAGACCCAGCAGAATGGCAATGTGTGTATAAAGCAATTAATAATACCCAATTATTTCATCCACTGGAATGCTACTTTTTCGTGTACGTGCGTACAACAGTTAACAGAGATTACGTTTATAAAGTTTTAAATATAGACATTTATCTTACACAAATACATCGATTCGCTTCATGAGGCTTTCATTCACCCCCTGGAGCCTTGCTGAGTACTTTTTATGAAGGACTGATACACTTTATTGGACTTCAAAGTCTCAACACCTGTTCACTGCCATTATAAAGCTTGGAAGAGCCAGGACATTTTTTAATATAACTCGGATTGTATTCGTCTGAAATAAAAAAGTCATGCACATTCAGGATGGCTTGAGGGTGAGTAAATCATGAGGTAATTTTCATTTTTGGGTCAACTATCCCTTTAACCTTACTGGTTGATATTAGTGGTGTCAAAATTAGCGCGTTAACGCAGGCGATTAATTTTTTTTTTATTTTAACGCGTTAAAAATATTTAACGCAATTAACTCAGGGACTGGGCTAGGTTTGGCCACCCAACTCACAACTGCTACAGAATTGCGTTTATTGAGACGCGGAATGTCTTTACTAGCACATCAAACGTTAGATTTCTCAGACGCGCGCTCCAACGTCACCTCAGCGCCAGGAGCGGGTCAAACGAGCGCGGAAACAGTACCAGTGACGAGGCGCTTCAGTGGAACAACAGTAAACTGCGGTCAGATGAGGTGTGGTCAGGTCATACGTCAGTAAAAACAAATCTTCCTGTCCTGTCAGCCGTTATACTGTGCTCGTAGCGCGTTCTCACAACAAACGTGCAGACGCGCGGCGTATTAAGCTATATTAAAGCGCCATATCATATTCAAACCCACATGAAACTACGAGTATGCAATGTCGTAGTTATGTTGTCTGTTAAGACATGAAGTTAGAAAAAAAGACGATTAAAGCTGCCTTAAAGCTGTGCATGTATTATTTATGAGTCACATTTAAAGCAGTGTCAGATCCTCATCAAGTTCGGCAGCGGCAGCTTTTAAAGTAACAGCAGCCAAATATTCTAATAACCAGCTGGTGTGGTGTCTGTTAATCAAAGAACAAAATTAAACGAGGAAATCAATAACTTCTGTAGTTTTAAGCTTATTTTTATTTAATTTAGAATTTAATGTTAGATGACGTTATTAAATTAAGCTATATTTTCTTTCTAAAGGGCACAGGTGGCTATATGACATTTATTATAATGGGTTTATGTGAAGATTGTTTTAAGCTGAAAACAGAAGACAAATGTTGAATGTGTTTCCGTTGAGTACGCAGTGCCCATCTTGGCAGCTGCTTCTCTTCACCCTCGCTTTCCCTTTTATCTGTTTTTTTTTTTTTTTTGTAAATTATTTTTGTTGTGAACATCGAGCCCTCTCCCCGGATCGATGGTATGTTTGTACCGCTTGACAGTGTTGGTGAGTTTCCACGTTCTCATTGACTCGTCATGACTGGTATATCTATTGTTTGTCTCGGGTTTGGCTATCGTAGTGCTACGCGGCCTCACTTCACGTAGTTTCACGAGCCCTCTGCCTGGATCTAACTATGTTGGTTCGTTCTGGGCACTGCCGATAAGTGGGTGTCCACCTTCTCGCCGTGCTATGCCCTGTGTACCCCCGTCTGGCCTGGCCTGGTTAACGTCGACCAGTGTTGTGTGTTCTGTGTATACTTGTGGTGAGTGTTGTGCTTTGAGTCATGTATGGAATAATTTTCTCAAATAAATCTCGTTTGGCCGTGAGACTGATGGCCTCTTGTGTTATGTTGCTATCCATGCTTTTTTCCATTCTAATGGAATTTTGTTACACATCGGCGCAGATGCATCGTTCGAACTGTTTTTCCCGGTTTGATCCCGCCACATATGGACTGTGTAAAACTATAGGAATTGCTCATCGGCCCCGCTATTATTATTATTTTTCAAAAACATTTGTGTGCTGGGTCTCTGATATGCTTGAGTCTCTGAGGATTAAATATGGATCTATATGGATCTAACTCTTCCTCTTAACCAACTTACATTCACCTCTTCTGGACCTCCATTAGTGTGAACTCATCAGCAGGGCCTTTGGTCTGTGTTGCTGTGACAACCGAGTCAACAGCACCCAAGAGTGGACTAAACACTGGTCAGCTCAGAGGCACTTTGCTGGCCAAGGCTCTGGAAAGACTGTGTGTGTGATGGCTTATGTGTGTATGTGGTATTATGAGTCACTGTTTGCTTCTGCAGGTGTGTGTCTCTCATTCTCTCTGTCGTCCTCCCTGTTTTGGTGACAGGGTTTCTATATTTTGCAGTCTGTGGGTCAGTTGGCAGGTCCGGGGTCAGCGAGGGGCATGGTGTGCAGGACCTCGTCCAGCAGCTGCAGGGCACGGTGTAGATGAACTTCTACCCAGCACGGTGTCTGTTTGATGGTCTGTCGAGGGTAGTCGGGTCCCCAGCCCTTTACAAAACTCAGCCGCAGGATACACAAACG